>JAZHYW010000534.1:0-15000 GCA_037355805.1 Ixodes ricinus
ACAACAAGACATCACAATCTAGGAAGCCCTGTACGTGAGGAACAATGACGATGTGCTCCCACCCTAACTAAAACTTTCCTGACATCTCCTTCCCTCAGCTTCGCTACCATCAACGTCAAGGCTGGTTCACACATCTGCGTTGGTTTGCGTTCGCGAGCAACCGAAACGATCGCAACGACAAAATCACCGGGATAAGTGTTCGCCGTGCACAGCATGGCAAGCGATGCAAGGGTAGCTTCACGAAGCGATCCACGAGTCACGGTTGTTACGGTATTTTGGTCGTTACGGTCGCGTTTGGTTGCCTGCGAACGCAACCGTTGCAAATGTGTGAACCAGCCTTTATTAGTCGTCGTAGGAGCAGGTCGTTTCACCGATGGGCAACTGGACGTGGTGGCGCGTTCGCGTCGAGGGTATTGCTTGCTGGCATGGTAACTCAGGTGGTGCGTTAAGGGATGGGTACTCGCTATCTGATCAATTTCTCTTCATTTCCGTGAACTACACAGCTGGTGTTGACACATTGACAGTCCTGGCAGGGTGCTGCAAGACTCCGAATCAGAACTCAGTTCTTCTTGTCGCTGTGTAGACGTTTCCGTCTCGGTCCTTTGTGTCTTGATAGGGGAAGAGGCGATGTCGCCTGTGGCATCAACGACTTTACTGATGTCCATAAGATGATCCTGGACAACATCGTCTGTTCGGCTTCTCGACAGCCATAGCTTGTCTGCGTAGGTGGTGACACACTCACTCGTGTCGTGTCCATAGCGTCGGCACTCGCCGCGCCTCGGGATTCTGCGCTCACGCGGATGTGACCGATTCTGTTACACCGGAAGGCACAGCGGTGGCCAACCAGAAACGAGGCACTAGGCTTCGACAGCCGGAGACCGTGAGCTGATGCGGAATATTCATTGCCTTCATTCCTTCTCTAAAGTCAGGGTCACCTCTTTGTTGAGCGTTTCCATTTGCTCCATTCCAGCGCACTTCCACCTTTCTCGTACAATGGAATGGACCGTGCCAAAGACGCCAGTGCCTCTTCGATTCTCTGGTTTTTAATGTGTACAGGTAACCAGAGAAGTTTCAGTTTCACATCTCTGGTGTCGTGTTCAATTATGAAGCAATAGAGTCCCTTCACCGTAAGCTCCATTTTGTTCACAAGCTTAGTTTTAGTTAAGGCGTTTGCACATGTCACCATCCAGACATGGCTCATCTGAAATTGGCCTATTCCGATGATATCTTTGGCGTCGGCAACATCTCGTAAAATGTCATGGAAGTCTGGGGCTCGGTAGGGTCGTGCGGCGAGATCGCCATGAAGAAAGACGGAGTTCAGGCTCAAGTTACCTGTGGGTAGCTCGAGCCTGTGGTTACCTGTGGAAGCTCGAAGTACGATAGTTTTAAGATTGTAATGTACAGGCAGACGAGAGGGAACTCCTCGTTCGTAGTAATGCAGCCGGTCAACTGTAGGTCGGAAAGTTTGCTGCCAATTTCCCTGCAGCAAAAGCACTCGCCAGGCTTGAAGTTGCGTAGCACCACGGATTGACCACATTCGCACTTAGTAAATAAATCGTACGCATGCATATTCAGCTCGAAGTACGCACTTTGTGCTTGACGTCTGCGTGTTTTTTAAGCTCTTACCAATTCGTGTTCGTAACACGAGCACTGTCTTTAGCCATGAGAAGGGGCGACGACTCGGCGACGTTTTTGTGCAAATAGACTTGGTGCACGTCGGGCGTGTCGTACGGAATGAATCCTAATTGTTTTGATCGGTCCAAAATTTCTTTCTCGAAGGAAGATAGATTCGCCGGTACCGCGAAAGACAGTTCTGAGGTAGAGGTCACACGCCCGTCGACCGCCGCCATCGGCGACCAGCCCGCGAATCCCACGATACGCGATACGACCACTGGATACGACGCCATGTTGAGAATTACGCAGTGAACGCACAGATTGCTTCCGGTTGTCTAACATTTTTTTAATCAACGTATTTGCAGCTTTTTAGAAACCACAAAAAGTGGGTTTCGTATTTTTTATATTTTTAATATTGAGTGTGTGGTTTGATGACCCACGACGTTGATTAAATTTGGTGGTTGTGTCTAAACCTCAGAAAGCGGCCCGTGACCACAGAGAAGAGAGTGAGCGCAACTCAAACTGGCCAGTTCTCGATCGGCGGCTTTCGGGCAGAAAGAAACCGAATTTCGAGCCGAACATTCTGTTCTGGTACTTTGGCTCTCATATGTCGTACAACTAAAAACCTCGGCGACCATAAATACCCCGTCAGTAGCGAGTTTTAGTAGATTGTTCCGATGACTCCGATAATGATACCCGATACTCTGCCTCCGCCTTTGCGCTTACAATATAGTATCGTTATCGGGGGTATCGGAGGTATCGGAACGATCTACTAAAACTCTCTAATGTTCCTTTAAAGGGGAACGGAGTATAGGGTGACTCGATGGCCTTCTATTTAGGGTGATGCCATCTTTTGTAATACCCGATGCCGATAGCACGCGCTCACAAGGAAAATACAAAGAAATCGTCGTAAACAAAAAGTCGCCGTAGCACAGTCAGCTCCAAGAGCGCGTGCAGGGACACGCTCTTTCACGCTTTTCAGAACGAAAATAAAAATAAGCGTTCCCAACAAAATGGCCAGATGTCATCACCCTAAACAACGTGCACAAGAAGGCACCCTAACCCCGGCTTAAGTGTTTATCGCAACAAACAAGTTGTGACTCTGGCGCCAGACCGTGCGGTGCCGATTTTCATCGCTGGCAGGCGACTGTGTTGACGGCGTCGACAATGCCCGGAGCGCGTGCTGTGCTTTGAACTTTGTTTCGGTTTAGGTACTTCGTTCACTATAAAAAAATGAAATATCTTACCATCATAATCGCGCTCCAACACCACCACTTAAAAAAAAAATAATTGGGGTGTGTTTATGTTTTCCAACCTGAAGTCTGCCTCAACGGGCGCCTTGTCTCCCAGCTGTAGATGAGCAATTTAGCCAGTGCAGTACAACCGCTAGCCTGGGGTCTTTAACGTGCACCACGCAGTAGTGGTACACGACCGCACGCCGGTACGGTGCTCATCCAGATCGAAAGGGCAGGGGTGGGGCTCGAACTCAGGATCCCTGTGTTCTGCAGCGCTAGCTTTTGCTCTACGTGGCACTACCACCTAGAATAATTAAGGCCTGCTAACATCCTCCTCTTCCTCCATGGAACGATCGGTCGTTTGTAGACCGATCTCACTAAGCGTTCTACGCATGCGTAACGCCGCCATAACTCTAGTTGACAATCACAAAAGACAGCAGGCAGTGCATGAGACGCAGCGTGCTCGTGCGGACCCCAGCGGGGTTGTCGCGCGTGAAGGAACACTAGTTTCCAACATGCATATCCGCATTGGAGTCGTAACGAAAGTAGCTGGGGAGATCGAGCGTCCTTCGACGCGTTGATTGGGCACGACGCCCAGCCGAACACTGACGCAGCACTTGTGTCCAATCGCGGTGTCTTCGCTCGATCTCACTCTGATGACGTCAAACGTCTAGTGAACGGGCTTTGATTATTCTAGGTGGTGCTGGTGTGGCTCCCTCGCGCGCGCCGCTATGAAGAACATTTGCAGAAAATAATCGGCGCCGTACGCTGCTCTCGTCTTTTTTATCTATTTTATATTTCGACTGCCGGAGGGCCTAGAAAAGAAAAATGAATATAATGAGCGCGCGTGGTAAGTAGTTTAAAGATGAGGTTATGTTTATATTTAGCGAAAGCGCTAGGGTCGTGCTGCACCGGCCAATATATTTCACTCGGGGGCCCTGAACTCCCTTTCATGAAGTTTGACGGTGAAGTTGCTTCAAAAACCTCAAAACGTATGTTTGTTTGTGGGTTTTTTCCCTGCAGGTCTTATACATGCCACTGGCATTCGTGCTTTCCCCGAGCGCGTATCTGGTTCACCACCAGTTCAATCGCTTGTACCAGTTCCTGATTCACACGGAAGCCGTTCAGACGCTCGGGCCTCTGGAGTACTTCCTGAATACCCCAAGCCACCACCGGGTTCATCATGGTTCGTAGATTCGGGAGAGTTTGCTGACGTATATGCCCAGGAAGAACAATTAATCATTCAAAGGCGTGCTCTGCTCAGATCGCCTTCGTCATATGCTAAAACATTCAGTGACGGTAATAATTGATGCAACGTTCTGACTTCTCATCTGCAATACTCCGCGGCAACGTTTCTTGACAATGCAGTGGAAGGTACAGGCACGCGTTCCCTCTCCCACTTTGAGCGCTGAATAAAGCTGTGCGCGGGCTCTCCTCCTCCCCCCGAAGTGCCAAGAAAAGCAAAGTTTTAGAACAGTGATCTGCTTAAACACTAACGAAACATCACCTACTTCTTCATTAGTTGCGCAAAAACTGGAGAGTAAAAATAACGATATATGAGCTAGAAATATTAAAATTGCATTCAACGTTTTAAAAACAGTAAACAGCGGAAGTTACCAAAATGGGGGTTCGGTCAATGCTTCAAGAACAGCGCTAAGAATAAATCGATGGTCTATGTCCCAGACCAACAGCGAACGAATTCGTCGTCCGAATAATCATGAAAGAAAAATATATGTTTATCCCCTTTTTTGTATCAGTGTTTGCTTTGCCTGCAATGCTACGAAGAGTATACTAACCCATGGCGTCGTGGCGGCGGTCTCTGTCCTTTTATTCGGTCCACCAGGCAGAGACAGGTACTGCATCGACAAGAACTACGGAGGCACGCTGATCATCTGGGACCGAATGTTCGGCACTTTCGAGGCCGAGCGATGTCGGCCAGCCTACGGGCTCACGCACCCCGTCAACACTTTCGACCCTTGGACTCTGCAGGCAAGACATTGTTGTTTTCGCAACACACACAAGTTCTTCTATGAAAAAAAGTCGTTTCTGAAAATTTTCGAGAGACGATATTATAGGAACACTTTAACTGAACTACAGCACGCTCGTCTGTCCATAACGATATTATAGCCGCGCCCGAATGAGGCACGCAGCTTTAAAGGTTTGGCCATGTGAGATAGCATTTCGACGTCCAGTTGGTTCCTAGGCTCATTTGCCATTTTCCAGCCAATGTAATTGCAAAATTACTTGATCATAAAATATTCTCGATGGAGCTCGCTGTTATTTTTCGTGTCAGAATTTCTGTAGTTGTGTCAAAATGATAAGGGATGAAGTATAGTTTTACCTTCTTACCACGAAACATGCATGCAAAGAGATCGCTTTATAGAGCCACTCGCTTGTGTTCATACTCCTTACAACGCTAAACAGAAGTCTCGAAAATCACGGTCTCGTGTGCCGGAGGTGCCTCTGTTTATTCATGTTTCATGAGCCTGACCAACTGCGAATAGATATATTTGTCGACAAAAACAAAAATAAAAATTCGGCAGAGATACTTAAGAATGCTTACGTGTAGGAACGCGAAAGCATTCCTTCCTACACACATCGCATTCCTGCAAGCAGCGCGCCACGTCTTCCTTTCTTACACGGCGCTCCGGCGGTGATATCACGCTCCCCCACTGCGCAGGCGCGGCGAACCCCGCCGGCTTCATGACGGCTTCCGTGACGATGAATGTGCTTTGCTGTGCTTTTCTTTGTGTTTTATTTCCGAGACGCGCGCTTGATGACGCATTGGTGTGACCATCTTTTTGGGCACAACGCCGCCGCTTTTTCGCGTAATGGGACAAGTAAGACTTCCGCAGTAAAAAAAATAAATGACCGAGACTCGGTTTCGTGTTTCACTGACGGGAGTTGCTTGAAGCGAACTCGGGCGTCCAAATAAACGCGGGGGTATATTTAAGACTAGCGCCGAGTTAGCGTTCATCTAAAATTCCATCCCGGTCAGTATGTCGTCACATGCTTGGGTCGGCACAGCGAACCCGTTCTTTCTATGCTACCGCGGCACCGCGACAATGTTCTAAATCTTACTCGAGTATAGCTCAGAGTTACTCTGGCAGGTCACATACGAGCACAAACTGAGGGAGAGGAGGACATGAGAGTTCGCGGGGACGTCAGTATGCCGAGCTCTGGTCAGAATGATTAGAGGGTAGACCTAAAGCTAGCTGCCTTTGTCTCAACTGCACTCGTTGAAGGCGTTAGCACGCGGAACGTCGGCGTCTGGCTTTTAGCTTTCACAATTGAACGCGTTCAACGAATGCAGCGGAGACAAAGGCAGCTAGTTTTAGGTCTACCCACTAATCATTTGAAACGCAGCACGGCGTTCTGATGTTTCCGCGCGCTCTCGTCTCTGTAAGAGCCAGCTCCGAGAGACGAAATAATTTTTCTTCTTTTTCTAAGCTCGCTGCCCGAGCTCCCTGATGCGCGAGCTTCTTAATGCGCGAGAAATAAAAACGAACAGTTCGAGCCAGAACACCGTGGAGCTCGGACGTCTTTTCCACAAACTGGTGACCCGGAATCCGAAGGCCCCCGCCGCCTCGTACCACGACCGCAGCCGGCATGCAGAACCTGGCGCAAGACGGTGCCACTACCGGCGACGGCGCGCCTCTTCGTTCCCCCGACGCTGTCCTCACGGCCATCCAGCTCCGGCTTCCGCCCTTTTGGCCGAAAAATCCGCGAGTCTGGATAACGCAAGTCGAGGCTCAGTTTCACCTCCACCGCATAACATCGCAGATGTCTCGGTTCTACTATGTCGTCGCCTCCTCCCTCCGGCCGTCGCCGACGAGCTGGACGACATTCTGTCCCGGCCTCCCCCTGACGACGCCTACGACCACCTGAAGGGCGTCCTCCTCGAGCGGACGACAGCATCGGAGCGCACGAGGATCCAACAGCTGCTCACAGCCCAGGAGCTTGGAGACCGCCGCCCATCTCAACTTCTTCACCAGATGCGGCAGTTGCTCGGTCCCCAAGCCTCCGGCTCCCAGGACCCTATTCTCCGAGAGCTATTTCTCCAGAAACTTCCACAAGGAATACGCATGGTTCTGGCAGCTGCGGACGACATGCCGCTAGACCGTCTGGCGATGCTTGCGGACCGCACCGCTGAGTACGCTTCGCCGTCCATCGCGACAATCACACCGCAAGAACCGCCTGCCTGGGAAACAGCCCTTACAAGACTCGAGGCGCGCATAGAGGCGCGCATCGAACAGCTATCCTGCGCTGTTGCCGCTGTGAGACCGTCGCACGAGACACCTTCACGACGAACGAGGCGAGATATGTCTCAAACCCGTTCATTCTCGCGACGCAGCTCACGGTCAGCCGACAGATCGCTGTGCTGGTACCACAGGCGGTATGCAGAACGTGCCACGCGCTGCCATCAACCCTGCTCCTGGTCGGGAAACCCCACGGCCCGTCACTAACAGCGGCAAGTGACTACGGCCAACACCCGAGCCGCTTGTTCTACGTCATAGATAAGATCTCTGGCCAACGTTTTTGGTGGACACAGGGGCCGAGGTTAGCGTCCTGCCAGCGTCACGACTTGACCGTCAGCAGGCGCAGCACACCAGACCCCTACGAGCAGTCAACAGCTCTGTCATCGCCACCTATGGCCAGAGATCCCTCACCATCGACATTGGACTGCGACGACTTTTCCGCTGGGTCTTCATTGTTGCAGACCTTAGCGAGGCCATACTGGGAGCGGACTTTCTTGGCGAACTTCAGCCTGGCCGTCAACATGCGTGGCAGAAGCCTCATGGATGCTACGACATCGTTCACCATTCAGGGTATTCTTTCGTCAGTTGAAGCTTCTCCGATGCGCCCTTTGGCGGCGTCTTCAAGATATGAAGCCATCCTCGCAGAATACCCTGCCATAACCCGACCGTGCAACACGGAGGTACCAGCCAAGCACGCCGTGACTCATCACATCATCACCAACGGCCCTCCAGTCTCTGCGAGACCTCGTCGACCCTTCGGCGAGCGACTTAACATCGCGCGCAGAGAATTCGAGCACATGCTGGAGCTTGGCATCATCCGCCCCTCCTCCAGCAGTTGGGCGTCGCCTCTTCACATGGTCCCTAAGAAAGATCCAAACGACTGGAGGCCATGCGGAGATTATCGCGCCTTGAATGCGTGCACGGTACCTGACCGGTACCCCTTGGCACACATTCACGATTTCTCCGCTGGCCTAGCTGGCACCAACATCTACAGCAAGGTAGACCTTATTAAGGCCTACCACCAGATCCCAGTCGAGCCAGCGGATGTGCCCAAAACCGCCATCACAACTCCGTTCGGACTCTTTGAGTACGTTCGGATGCCCTTCGGCCTTCGAAACTCCGCGCAGACTTTCCAACGCCTTATAAACGAAGTCACCAGAGGCCTTCACTTCATCTTCGCTTATGTTGATGACATTCTCGTGGCCAGCTCCTCTCCGGAAGAACACGAGCAACATCTGCGACTTTTGTTCGACCGGCTGCAAGAGTACGGCCTCGTCATCAACGCGAAGAAGTGCGTTTTCGGTGCCGACGCGCTGGACTTTCTAGGCCACCACATAACATCGTCGGGCATCCTACCCCTCGAAGAAAAAGTCCGGGCAATCCGCGAATTCCCTCAACCTACTTCGCTTCGAAAGCTCCGCGAGTTTCTCGGGTTAGTAAATTTCCACCGTAGATTTATTCCCCACTGTGCCGAAATTCTACAGCCTCTGACGGACCTGCTGAAGACCAAGAAAGCGCCATCATCGTCACTCAAATGGACCGATGAAGTTGCATCCGCTTTTTCCGCTGTGAAGGAAGCCTTGGTCAACGCAACCCTGCTTCTCCATCCACGAACTGAGGCTGCTACCCGTCTCATGACCGACGCATCCAGTACAGCTGTAGGTGCTGTACTACAGCAGCTTCTCGACGGCCAGTGGAGGACACTTGGTTTCTTCTCTCAGAAACTGAAACCTGCGGAAACGCGATACAGCACGTTCGGACGTGAACTCCTTGCCATCTACCTTGCCGTAAGGCACTTCAGGTACATCCTGGAAGGTCACGAGTTCTACGTCCTAACGGACCACAAGCCCTTGACTTACGCGTTTCATGGAAATCACACAGCCTACTGCTCCCGAGAAATCCGACAACTCGCCTACATCTCAGAGTTCACGGTAGATCTCCGTCACATCAAAGGAGAAGACAATTCAGCAGCGGACGCTCTCTCCCGCGTCGAAGCACTTTCGGCACTCTCTGCAGGAGTAGATTTCGAACGCCTCGCTGCAGCGCAGCAAGACGACCCTCAACTGAACAACCACCCTGAGACGCTGAAGTCTTTGGTGCTGAAGCGGATTCCCCTCCCTCACTGCACCGGTACCATCCTCTGCGACATGACCATGGGACATCCTCGACCTTTCGTCCCATTGGCACTTCGTCGGCAGGTCTTCGACCACCTCCACAACATCAGCCACCCGGGCATCCGAGCCACACAGCGACTGGTGACAACTCGCTATGTGTGGCCTACAATGAACGTGGATGTACGAGGTTGGGCCAGGAGCTGCCTTCAATGTCAGCGCTCTAAGGTGAGCCGACACACCGTCACACCCTTGAGACCATTCCGTCCCCCTCGGCACGGTTCGACCATGTTCACCTCGATCTCGTGGGCCCCCTGCCATCATGCCGAGGCTTCACGTACATCTTGACTTGCGTCGACCGATACACCAGGTGGCCCGAAGCTACTCCCCTGGCCGACATCTCTGCCGAGACAGTCGCCAAGACCTTTATCGACGTCTGGATATCCCGCTTCGGATGTCCATCCACCGTCACTACGGACCGGGGACGGCAATTCGAATGCTCACTGTTTGCTGCCTTAGCCCAGCTCCTCGGCACGCACCACGTGCACACTACCTCATACCACCCGTCAGCCAATGGCATGGTGGAGAGGTTACACCGACAGCTCAAGGCAGCAATCACAGCGCGAGATGGACGTCTCAACTGGGTCGACCATCTCCCATTCGTCCTTCTCGGCATTCGATCTGCCTTCAAACAAGACCTGGAATGCACCTCGGCTGAATTGGTTTATGGATCGCCACTCCGGCTCCCTGGAGAATTCTTCGACATCACCAAGTGTACTCCAACAACTCCACACCAAGCGTACTTAGACGACCTGAGGCACTGCATTCAAGAACTGAAGCCCACACAACCTCGGATGCCCCATTCTCAGAAGATCTTCGTAAGCCAAGAATTGAAAACTTCCATGCACGCATTCGTCAGAAAAGAAGTTAAGAAGAAGAGTCTCACGCCACCTTACGATGGACCTTTCAAGATACTCGAGCGCACCGAGAAGACCATGACTCTTGAAATTAACGGACACCGAGAAATCGTCGCCATGGACCGAGTAAAACCCGCATTTCAGGACTCAAATTCTCATCCTTCACACTCGGAGCAACTTCTAACACTCCAGAAAACCAAGAAATCAAGAAGTGTTTCATGGGCCTCATAACTCCCAACACCCTTCTTCTTCTTATTGCCACCATTGCATCAACTACAATTTTATTTGCATTTCCGTGATCCATGTTGCCAGGGGGAGCCCTGTAGGAACCAGCTCCGAGAGACGAAATAATTTTTCTTCTTTTTCTAAGCTCGCTGCCCGAGCTCCCTGATGCGCGAGCTTCTTAATGCGCGAGAAATAAAAACGAACAGTTCGAGCCAGAACACCGTGGAGCTCGGACGTCTTTTCCACAGTCTCCTCTTCTCTCTCAGTTTTTGCACGCAAACTGATAGACACAGGGCAAGAGTAGGCTTGCGAGCAGAAAGATGCAATTTTTATTCTCAAGTGAGACCAAGTAAGTCTAAGTAAAAAAACCCACGTGTAATGGACCTTTTCCGAGAAGCGTTCTGCGCACGCGCGAGCGCCCGATGCCAAGCGGCGGAAGTTGAAACCAAAAATCGAGGAAATTCGGAAGGAGGCTGTAGATCAGCGAGTAGCAAACGTAATTGCAGCATACATATAATTGTGTTACGCAAAAAAAGAAAGCGGACGGAAAGAATAACACGACGTTTAAGTGGACGCCACGGATGCCCAACTTGGACGGCGCGTTGGGCACGCCCCGCTGCTCAGAGAACGAAGAAACTGGTAGCGTAGCTCCCATTATCGATTGGTAGCGCAGGTAGGTCCCTTCCTCGATTTTTAGTTCGTGCAGCCACCGCCTGGTGCCGTCGGTATGTGAAAAAGGTCCATTGCCATCAATAGAGAATAAAATCAAAGGCAAGTGACAAACGAAAAAAAAGTGAAAGCCGTTTACAACTCCCTGTAACGCCGAATTAGAGCGCAGCTCTTGAGAAGGAGGAGGGGGGGGACTGAGGGGGGGGGTCATGTGACCTCGGGGGGGGGGGGGAGGGGAGTCACGTGACCTCGGGGGGGGGTCACTTTACCCCCCCCCCTCCCCGAGGTCACCGAAGGTACCGGAGGTCCTCCTAAGGTCCTCCCGAAGGAACCCGAGGTCCACCCGAGGTCCTCCCGAAGGAACCCGAGGTCCTCCCGAGGTCCTCCCGAAGGAACCCGACGTCCTCCCGAGGTCCTCGGGAGGAGGGGGGGGGGGCTTGCGGTTACGCCGACGCCGACGCCGCTCAAGCGGGTAGGGGCGCCTGAGAGCTGCGCTCTAAAAAAAACCATTTCGTTCGCTTAACAACAAAATAACGCAATATATACATTACCATATATAGTTCATATCTCAACATTAAACTATTAAGGTCTCTAGTAGGGATGTCGCGAACCACCCTAGGTTCGATTTCGAAAGGTTTCGATATTTTCGAAGCGAACTGAGGTTCGCATTCGAAAAATTGCGATATTTTCGTACCGACCGAGGTTCGAAACCAAAAAATTCGCTACTTTCGATTACAGTGGAGTTTCGAATTCGAAAAGTTCGAAGCTTGCATGGTTTCTAGAATTTCGGGTTCGAATATTTCGAATATTTTTTGCTTGAGGTTCGATAAATTCGAAGATTTCGAACTTTCCCAACTTAAAAATTCGAGATATTCGAAAAATTTAAATTTCTTGGGATCTGAAGTTCGAAAAATTCGAAGATATCGAAATTCTTTGGATATAAAATTCGAAAAATTCGAACGCTTCGAATTTTTATAGACTTAAAGTTCGAAAACTTCGAAGATTTTGAATTTTTTTCCACATAAAGTTTTAAAAGTTCGAAGGTTTCGATTCTCATTTAAAGCTAATATTGAAAAAAAAAACTTCGGGGGGGGGGGGGTCTTTAACGTACATAGCGCAGTAGTGATCACACGAACGTACTGTTTTACGATACTCATCCAGTTCGAAACGGCCAGGGGCGGGCAGGAGGTTGAGGCTCAAAAAAACCTTGAAGCGACCTGGCAAAGTACCTCCCCACCCCTTGCACGCTGGTAGCAATCCGATCGAACGCCGCCCGAGTGACACTGGCATATAGTAAGTTTAGTTTGTAATTGTCCTGGAGGTTTATTTTCCGGGACGGAGGAAACTCCTCGCAAAAAGCACAGAAGCCGACACAACTCGAGGTCGAGGAGCGTTCTACAATACAAGTGTCGTCGGAAGAGGAAAAACGGGGGAGGGGGAGGTGCTCTAGCCCCCTTCCCCCTTCCAGATATTTCGGACTGTCAAAGAAAACAATACGGGGAAAGGGGGCGAGGTCGAGCTTATTTTAATTTGAAATTATTTATGTATATGTATAGCTACTGTCGCTCTTCACTGCATAAAAGATCGCGTGGAATCGTCATTTTCGGAAACTCGTTGTCAGAAGGCACTTCTTGTCGCATGCTTAAAGGTTCGGAAGTTCAAAGCTATGTCTTTTCGACCTAAATAACTGTGCCATTGGTAAAAGAAAAATAAACATAACAATGAATGCGGGGATAAAAAGGTGGAGAAAAAAAAGAAACTATAAAGATCCCACCGGAAGTGTTGTATTCTTGCATATTCAGAAGCTCAGAACTTCGAAACAAATTTCTCCTACCAAAATATGTACAGGCTAGAAAAAACACTTCCCACAAACGTAACGCAAAAAAAAAAAAAATTAATGACGTGTTGAACTTGATTAATATTAGAATTTTTCCCCCATGAGTTAATTTATTCCTCATTTCACATTATTTTGTATTCTGCAGGTGGCAATTATATGTACTTTTTGTGGCGTTAATTTAAATGCGATACCTCAAACAACTTAGAGGAGGAAAAAAATACCACGTTTAGGACATAATTGCCCGTAGATACATGTTTGGACATTTCTTCGAAACTCATATTGAATAACAATAATCACATCTTAAGACGACACTTACCTAGGCTATACATAGATCATTCTTAAAAAGTTTAACATCTGTACCGTAAATAGCTTCGGCTTTAGCGCGCTTCAAATATGGCACAAACGACAATCGTCAAAAACCCGTCGTCCTTCCTCGTCCCTTCGGGAATTTATTTCTTTAAAACTGAGCTTGCCAGAACATTGTAATAAGCGGCATCGTCTTTCGTAAGGAACGCAGCACCGCATGTAAAAATTGGAGAAAACAAAATTACGATTGTACCTCACTCCTTGAATTCAAATGAAACCGTCCACCGGTCTTTCGAAGTTCGACGAACGTCGAACTTTTACCTTAAAAGTTCGAAGTTCGTCGACCTTTTGATTTTTCAGGATTCGAAAGTTCGAAACTTTTCGAATTCTCTTGATAAATAAGTTCGAAAGTTCGAAAATTATCGAATTCCTTGGCGTAGGAAGGTCGAAAGTTCGAAAAGCTTCGAACTTTTTAGCGCAATAAATTCGAAAGTTCGAAAACTATCGAAGTTTTTGGTCTATCAAGTTCGAAAGTTCGACAAGCATCCAATTTTGCAGCATAATAAATTCGAAAGTTCGAAAATGATCGATTTTCTAGCGTAATAAGTTCGACGGTTCGAAAAGCGTCGAACTTCTTAGTTTTACAAGTTCGAAAATTCGACTTCTGTCGAATTTTACGATATAGAAAGTTCGAAAAATCGAAATCTTTCGAACCTTTCGAACCGCTCGATTTGATCATCGAAACTTCGGTTCGAAAAAAGTTCGCGGCATCCCTAGTCTCTAGGTTGAAAATTATTCATCGCAGGATGCTTGCAGATAGTACAGAAAACTCTTATATGTGACTGTACCACTCGGATATATCTAGGCATCATTTTCCCGGGCGCAATTTCAGGTTATATTTCAGAGGCTCATATGCAAAGTTTTTATAGATCAGCTTGAATAATTAAATTATCGAGTGTCTCAAAATGCCACCCAATTACATGGGCCTGCGCCAGTACTTTAGTGTTTTTTTAGGGGCGAAGCTCCATCCACACGAAGGAGAAATTTGCCACTTTCCTCCGCGGACCGCGCATCACGTGAGACATACGCTATCCCTTTTTGACGCCTCGTGGCGCCGTTCTCCTCCGTGGCGGAGACGCGGAGGCTTCGTTCCATCAGCACGAAAGCTGTGCAGGTGCACGTGGCGGAGCCAGGGACGGAGTTTCCCGGGTTGTCGACGTCACGACATCCGTCCGCGGAGTTCTCCTTCGTGTGAGGGGTATCCACACGAAGGAGAAC
This sequence comes from Ixodes ricinus, assembly GCA_037355805.1. Taxonomy (NCBI): domain Eukaryota; kingdom Metazoa; phylum Arthropoda; class Arachnida; order Ixodida; family Ixodidae; genus Ixodes; species Ixodes ricinus. Next base: position 14,452 of record JAZHYW010000534.1, read on the forward strand.
TCCGCGGACGGATGTCGTGACGTCGACAACCCGGGAAACTCCGTCCTCGGCTCCGCCACGCGCCTGCGGAGCTTTCGTGCTTACAGAACGAAGCCTCCGCGCCTCCGCCACGGAGGAGAACGGCGCCGCGAGGCGTCAAAAAGGGATAACGTATGTCTCACGTGATGCGCGCTCCGCGGAGGAAAGTGGCGGATTTCTCCTTCGTGTGGGTATCCACACGAAGGAGAACTCCGCGGACGGATGTCGTGACGTCAACAACCCGGGAAACTCCGTCCTCGGCTCCGCCATGCGCCTGCGGAGCTTTCGTGCTGATGGAACAATGGAACGAAGCCTCCGCGCCTCCGCCACGGAGGAGAACGGCGCTGCGAGGCGTCAAAAAGGGATGACGTATGTTGCACGTGATGCGCGCTCCGCGGAGGAAAGGGGCGGATTTCTCCTTCGTGTGGATACCCCATTAGGGGCTAGCCAGTGCTCGTATTCCTGCTCGTGAGCTCACGTGCTCACGTGCTCACGAGCACGTGAGCACGTGCTCATGTGCTCGTGTAGGGA
>JAZHYW010000534.1:17500-158217 GCA_037355805.1 Ixodes ricinus
TTCTTTCAGAACTTCTGTGCGCCGAGAAACCTATAGGAAGAGGAGGAGACGATAGGGGACATCAGAACGCCGCGCTCTGATTGGAACGATTAGTGGGTAGACCTAAAGCTAACTGCATTTGTCTCCTCTGCACTCGTCGAACGCGTTCGAACCAGGGCTGGGCACCTTATCGATTAACCTACCAATTAAGCGTTTACTGCCTTAATCACGATTAATCTTTTAACCGGTTAAAAAAAAAGTTAAAATGTAACGCTTTCACCGATCAGACGTTTGACGAATACACCCATATGAAGGCAAACTTTAGGTGAAATTTTTATTGTCGAGTAAACTGGAGGCGCGATAGTTGTAACTCCAAACAAGTGGAGAAGGTTATATCACGTGTCCCATGCAGTCACATCAACTCCATGAAAGTGTCCGTTTAGTGCAGCAGAGACTATTGTAAACAATCAAAGGTGTTCCTTGTTGCCGGAGAATATCACCGAACATCTTTGCTTCTGCGGTTGAGGTAATAATTTGTGAATCGGGGTCTTTTGACCGTTCTCAACTACACATCAAAATTGATTTAAAAACTGAAATTGTTACACTTTTGCCGTTCCTCACATAATCAGAAAAAAAGAAACATGTAATTTTGATATTTTAAAAACTATTGTCGATGGGAATGAACGAAACCGATAAATTGATTGATTAGTCGATTAAAGGGTGGCTATTATTCGGGTTAAAATGTTTAATCGGCGCCCAGCCCTAGTTAGAACGGGGAACGCCGGTGTTCGGCGTTTGGCTCTCGCATTCGAACGCGTTCGGCGAGTGCCGTAGAGAAAATTAAGACAGCTAGCTTTAGGTTTTTACAACTCTGAGGGGACGATCTCAGGCGTGGAACGAGGAGACGGGGCTGTGGCTCGCTGATCGCACAGCCCCCAAGAAACAGCCCTGGAATGGGATTACTGAAGTAGAACGTTTGTGTACAGTGAAGATACAGGTAGCTGGTTGACAGTTCAGCCGGCGCCTTCGGGCTTCCTAAACCCATGTTAAACAGCCCCCCGAGAGCGAGAAGGCCCTCTGAGAGAGAGAGAGAGAGAGAGAGAGAACCTTCCCCGGAGTTCGAATCTTTACGCAGTGTTTGAAGCGTGGGGGCGGCTGATGCAATTGTGCTTTGTTCTTTCAGCGAGGTGCAGATGATGCAACCCGTAGCCGCTCTTTCCGTGCACCGCTGTCTGATGCAAGGTGTCGACGCTCTTGCCGCTCGAACTGAAACACAATACCGACAGACACACACACACACATAAGCGGGTACGCCGGCGTTTCTCCTTGCCAGGGCTGGCGGTCGCAGATCGTCTCGTGGATTCCGGAAGACGTTCTTTTTGTGTTTAGATCCCTCAGCGAAAGCCACCACACCTTTGACGTCTCAAGGGTTCTGCGCCCTGGGTAGAGTAGGGTGTTCTAGAGCGGTCTTCCCTTCAGCGGCGCTCCCAAAAACACAACGAGGTCTGCCTATACTCCGTTTCACCTTCGGTCCGAGAGCCGCGGATGCTAGGGGCCGTCCCAGCCAATCCAGCGTTGAGAGAGTGTCATGTGACCTTGAGCTCCCTGTGTCGCTCTGCCCAACAGGCAGGTCACGCGATTTTCTCCCGGCACTGGACTGGCTGGAATAGCTCGTGGCGTCCTCTGCTCTCGGACTGAAGGTGGAACGGAGTACAAGGACTATTCACTGGGCGCCATATTTATGGGTGCTGTCTAGAGCGCATGCTCAGAACGAGCCCACATTAATAGGCTGCTAAGACCGGCAATCTTGAGGGTGCGGAATGCACGTTACAAAATAACTGTGGAAGCTCGCCATCAGCACGCGCTCAGCAGTCGCGCACACAGCTATGGCCGCCAGTGAATACTTCCTATAATAATCATTCGAAACAAAGCTCGGCGTTCTGGCGTCCCCGCGCGCTCTCATCACCTCCTCTCCCCCATTTTATCGACGCATTTGTCCTCGAACGACTCGTCCTAGGAGTTCGGTGGCAACAGCAGGTCCTTGAGGGTCTTGTACGGGTGTCTCCCGAGGGTGGTGATAAAGGCGAACTTCTCGACGTCTTTGTCCTTAATTTCTGTTACTTTCCAGTAATACTCGAATCGCTCTACATACGATTTATAGTCCTTTCCCCGTTCAACGTAAGAGTCCAACTCCGAAACTTTCGACATTACGTCGAGGCTTCAGCGCCCTGCCGCCCCTTCACTAACGGTGATAGCCGGCTGCCCCAATCCTCGTCGCCAGATCCAGTCACAAGATACGCTAATTAGTGCCAAGAAAAGGAATAATTTTTATTCTGCGTGCGTTTTTAGCTCTAGAGTCTATTTGCTCAACCCGTCTTGTCGTGGCAGCTTAGCGCAGACTTCTTTGTTAAGAATAGACGGCTGCTCCTGTATCTATGTGCATTGTGACTTGATTGATTATTCGGAAATTTTGATTTCTGCCAGATAAGGCTGCTGGGGCTGCTTGTTGTTTTTCACGTGAAAAAGTTGCAACTGGTTATGCTCGCGCTCTATTTCTAGCGCGTTAACTGGTTTGATTTTTTTTTTCGTGCCTGTCCTCGCCAAGTGTTCAATATTTTTACACCAGTCGCATCTTGTTTTACGATATGGCAACACGGATATGCCGTGCATGAAGCAGCTCTTGATCTCCCACGCTCTGGCGACATTACTTTTGTTTTATCATGTTGTCAACGCTTTGCAGGTGTCCAGGCCTGTCGAGCCGTACGCTTCGAAAGCCAGCGCGCTGTGTAAATTCTACGTTTGCGCGCATTTTATCTTGCTCATCCTCGGATACGTTAGGCTGAACCATCTTAAGTGGGTAAGTACCCCTTTAAAATGACTTCACAAGTGTCGCACGCACGCATATAAATTAAGATTTTCAACGACATTTTTACAGCAAAAGCTCGAACACACTACTGTATTCAGTAATTTTAGTAGACGAGTACATAAACAACATCATGCTGTGGTTGCAGGTACGGCAGAAGCGACGATTGTGACGTTGCTGCTCAGGTGCACCGTGTTTTCGCTGTGGAAGCCCTTACAAAAAGATGTATTTACGCCCTACCGACATTCTATGTCAATGTGCGCCTAGGGTGGCAATGTTTGGTAGGGTAATGAAGTAATGATAATTTGTTTTCGAATATTCAGAGGTTTTAATTGTCTAAGCATGTCCTTATAAACGTCCTAGTTCTAGTTGGTGGCGAGCCAAGAATAACTACACAGAAGATCAGCTGTCTATATAGATCTGATAAAAATAATACTCCCAACAGATTGTGACCTTCTAGAAGCTCAAGCAACCTAAAAGTTTTAGACAATAAGGCTATCAGCAGTAGCACTTAAGACTACTCATCTGTGGAGTTCGCATCATAGAAAGGTAATAGGAAACCTCCTAGGGTCGCCCGTACGTAACTAGTCTATATGAATGGTGCACCGAAGAATGAGAACATTTTCGGATGTTAGGAGGTCCCTAGCATGTCAAGGCATGTTCTTGTAGACGTCCTAGCCCCAGTTGATGCGGAACCACGAGTTACTACAGAAGAAATCAACTGCCCATAGAAATTTGTCAACGTATACCTTAGGATTTCCATAGAGGTAATAGAACGGAAATAGCACTTCTAGCGTCCACATAGATTTTTGTATGGGAGGCTGGAGAGAAGTATGCTAAACAAGTTATTTGGCGGGGCTGACCTTTTTATGACGGCCACGGATGACAACATTGTTTGAAGGTGGCGTTCCTGTTACGTCGAATGGAGCGTACCGTGTCGCCTGCCGGGCTGCAGGCTTAACCGGTGCCGTTTTTAAAGGGGAACTCCGCCGATTTTTCGAGTTACCTAATCCAAAGGCATCGTCTGAATGCGGATGGCTTCCTGATTCCGAAATGCTATCTCGTTCTCCCAAATTCGCACTCTAGTTAATTAAAAAAGTGATATTTTGTTTGCTGCCGAAACCGAATTTCGTTCTCCCTAGGTTTTCCCCAGTTTTCCCCGCCACCCAAGCGTGACGTCATGGGTGGGCAGCGAGGCGCGCGGCCGGCAATCGGGTACGCTCGCGCCCGGCTTTCTCGCATCTAACAGCGGGAAAACCTGGGCGTTGGTCCTATTTGAAGTTGATAATAATCTTTATTCGCACAAAGTATGACCTTGGCCTACGTGCTGAACTATAAGAAAGTAAAAATAAAATGGCAGCAATGGGAATTTTGGTAAAACCGTTTTTGCAACTCGGTACGCTCAAGCCGCGGCTCGCTAGTTTCGTGAAATCGCTAGTAAATCCGTTCTCTTTTTATTAAAAGATGGCTGGTGAAGAATGTTCGAAGAGTCGCGCAATACATTTTTTGACAAATTGCCAAAGCACCACTGAAAATGCTCGGAATGTGTGTACAGGTGCCCCACACGCTCGTATAACCTGAGGGAACGTGCCATTTTGTTTCAGATTTTCTTTAGAAAATTTACTGTTGCTGGCGCCAGCACGTGTAACCACTCTTATAGCATGAGTATTCTCCCTGGTGCTTAAGTAATTTAGCAAAATATCGATAGACTATTTCTGAAAAGCGCTTCTGGTCGATGCCATTTTCACCGTTCGTGCGTGTGGCGCGTACTTTGCTCGCCTTCCAAGCGACGAACATGTGCGTGCTGGGCTGGGACCTAACACATGTAGACTGTGATTCTCGTCAACAATGAAATCTATAGAATGGAATTAACTGCATTCATGGAGATCAGATGGCAGGTTACTGGTCATGAAGATCGTGTTAAAATGACAACTAAAAGAGCTCCGCAACCCAAACATCAAGGTGCAATGGAATGCGTATAAAATGCACAAATTCACTGTTCATCGTAAAATAAAGAATATTTGCTTGAAGGTACAATAGTGCGTAAGGTACAGAAATACATAAAAACTTTTAATTCAAAATAATTAAGTTAACAAAAGTTACTAAAAAAAATGTGTACCCGTATTTTTTTTTTTTTTTGGAGTAGAATGCAACGCGTTCGAACACCCATCCACGAGAGCACATGGGAAGGGGGTAATTCTATATAAGATATGTTTTAATTAAGTTTTGATTTAGCACAGTTTCCATCGGCTGTAAATTTGCATGCCTCCCCTCAACGACATTATTATTTTCATGGTTTTAAAAAAACTTTTCAGCCCTATATAAAAAAATTTTCCGCAATAGATCATCACTTCTTCTGCAGAGAATATTGCACGCCAACCATTTGACAAACCAGGCAAAGGCTCTATCGTACATTAATGGAGCTCGACACCTGCTTCATAAACCTCGGCAATAGCAGACAGGAATAGCAATATGTCGAAAGTCATGTCCAAATTCAGACTTGAACTTTGTCTAGACGTTTCACTTCTCGTCTTCAACATATCGGCCACGTGAGTGGAACTCCGAGAGTAGCCCGAGCTAGATTCAACGTCTGAAACAAACATGGTGTTTATAAAAAAAAATAAAAAAAATAATTGAACCCATTGTGAATAACAAATGTGACTGTGCAAAATGTCGACGATAGTGCTATATTGTGTACTATTTTTCTCGATATTATTGGCGCTCTTCTTTGGACGGATTTCGTGGTGGTCACAGCCGGCTTGAGTTTGCGCTTGCCGCTCTTGAAACGGTTCCAGCTGCTGAAGGATACTCAACTCGCAGCACGCGGCTATAAAGTATTCCGAGCATTAGTGAAAATGTTTCACGTGACACTAGTTCTCTCGGCACACAGCTCGCGCAAAAGTACCTTGACGTGGCCGGCCTCCATTGCTTCCGGGGAGCGCTTTTTTTTTCTCCCATGAAAACAAGGGTAAAAAATAAGCTTTTTCCCGGCACTGTTTCTACACTCTATCGCGGAGCACTAAGTGCTACCCATATTGCAAAGGAACTTTCAACCTTGAAGCTGCGAAAAAATATTCTCGATCGCTGGCGCCCGGAAAGCCACTTCGCGGCTGCCGGAGTCGCTCGTCCTCCTGCCCACCCGTGACGTACGCGGGTAGGGAAAAGTAGGGATTTTTCAGTGTTGCCAGTAGAGAGTCGCCTCCTGGAAACCTCGCGGCTGGCGTAATTTGAAAATTCAATAACTTCACGGAAAAATTTTATTTTTATACAATACTTTGGTTATCAGTTGAGAAAGGGTTTTTGATGCGGTCTGCAAATTTCCAGCCAAATCGAAGCCTACCGAAAAATCGGCGGAGTTCCCCTTTAAGGCTGCCAATCTCTCCAAAACACCAATCTATTCCCTCTTTCCTCTCTCTTTTTCTCTGTAGGCTTACATGGCATACTAGTTTGCTTTCTGACCAGAGCGTGACTGTATATAAGCAGATTCTGCTCATTTGCTCACTTACCTATCAGAGGTACGAGTAATTGGCGAGACGGGGACACAGCAAGAGGTTCACGTGTGCGCACGGCGAAAAACTGCTCGGGAGTCGGGACCATCTGAAGCACAGCAGAGTTCATTACAGCTCTCAACCCCCGTTCGTCTGGTGGCATCATAGGAACGAATTTCATATCATGAACTATTGTTGCCAACCTACACGCTTCCTAGACTTGAACACTGATTTCCGTTAACACCCAATGACAAGCAATTTTGCGTTCCCTAGTCCTAGAGGTACACTAAATTATTATTTTCAGCGGCATCACAGATCCCGAGGATTAAGGGTCAATAGAACACGTTCTTCATGATCGTCCTAATTATGACTTGCAACGACGGGCCAACGGCGCACTTTATTCTAAATGAACCTGCAAAAATTTACTATCTCAGCCCGTGGAACAAAATTAAACAAACTTAACAATGGTCCAAGGCTTCGGTGCTTCTTGCTAGGCAATATGTATTTTTGCGCACGTTGAAAATTATTTGCATCGTCGTCGCTGCGTATGCAGAAATTTCACGATCATTAAAATGTTTTTGTGGTTTTAAGTAATCTATATTGACATACGTGGCTGCGTGTCTGTCTATCTGTGTGTCATTCCACCCCCTAATAAGGAGGAGTGGGGGGGGGGGGGTCTGGCGGCTGAACGCGCGGAGCACGTGGGTTGTTAAATTTTTCAAGCTAACGCTGAAAAGGTTTAAGGATCCTAGCTCTTTTGATACCCAAACATGTCCGCTTCGATCTGCGTGAACATATCGTACCGGCATGCACTCGTGAATCATTATTTTAAAGACCCCAGCCTCGCAGTTGTCCTGCACTGGCTAAATTTCTCATATAGAGCAGAGTCATAAGTCGCCCTTCGTGACAAACTACTCTTAGCTATTTATATTTCCGCATAATAAATTACATTACCCTAATAACCAATCTCACTAACAAAAAAAAAATGTCAGAGATTTTTTTTTTGTTTGTTTACTGAGGCGAGACTTGGGTCGTTGTGCAAAAATAAAGCAAGCCTATGAGCACAGTTTTCATCGTCCTCGAGCACTGTTTCGCATTGATGTGCATGCATTTTCAGCGACTTCGTCGCCGTCGGCGTATCTAGAAAAGCTTGTGATGTAAGTCAATAGGCCGATTTCCGCACTTTGATTATCGTGCTTTCATTGACGTTCATTGCCTGGTGTAGGGTGCAACGCATCCACAGATCCATCTTTCTCATCAAAATAAAAGAGATGGCTCGAGGCGCAGCACACGCACGCGACTCAGAGAGAGAGAGAGAGAGAAATCACAGGCAGACACGTCGTTCCGTCGTCTCGTTCTATGTCCTCACTTTAAATGACGTGGTAAGACCTCGCGGCCCCCACACTGGCTTAAAGGGGTACTCCGGCAATTTTTTCATGGTCGTTGATTTGCATCAAAATTGGCTCAACACACCGATAGACATGGCTCTACGAGTTCCCCAAGTATTGTGTGAAAAGAAAAACAAATTCGCGAAGCTATTGAATTTTCGAATTTCGTTTTCATCATGTTTCTCAAGCTGGGAGTCCCTACTGGCAACATTGAAGTGTGACGACAGAAATGGTACAAAGGGGGCAGTAAGCCATGTTCCCAACTGATTACAAGACGTTTGATGGTGGGAAAAGAATCTTTGGTAACTGATTCACTGAGAAGCACGCAAAACACACTTGACATACTCTGTTTAAGACTACATGCACGACCTGAAAGTCTGTACCATGTGTGACGTCACACCACTGAAGAGCGCGCGAAAATTTGAATGCTGGTTTAGGCATCAACTTCATTTACGGTTTTCTCAATTGCCATTTTGTATTTGGAGAAAATAAATAGCATACCGTGACGACTGAAGCCCGGGTAGTCAGATAATGCTATTTGTTTACGTAGCTCGAAAAACGGCCGGAGCACCCCTTTAAAGGGAGAGAAAAAGAAGAAAAACTTGGGTTGTGGGGATATTTATACAGCGTGTAGTTGGTCAGCCATTTAAAGTTGCGACGAGTCACTCGCTGTAGATGAGCAATTTAGCCAGTGCAGTACAACCGCTAGCTAAACACACCTCAGTAATTCACGCGTTAGCCTTTGCCGGCTCCCAGGTTTGGTTACCCGATAAGTGTACGAGAATCTGGGAGACGACTAAAGGCTAGTGTGTGAATCACCGGCTCACTACTTCAGCCTCTCTCTCTCTCCCGTCCCCCCCTTTCCTTTCTTATCTCTCCCCCCCCCCCCCGTAAGCCAGGCGATGTGACGTTGATAAAATCCACCAATTGGAATGGTAAAATGGGCCCACTGACTTAACAAGATTTTCTGAATACGCTTCCCGTCGCCCTCATTCCTCTTTTTTTCTCTCGCACTAGACCATGAATGTTAACTGAGAATAAGCAGGCTACTGTAATCGGCTTGCTGGTTGATAGTTATAGTGATGTCATTTACAGGAATTGGAAGCCACTACCCTCGCATGTGGAATCGGCTACATTACATTCTCGCTGGCTGTCATGGGCACTTTTCTAGACGGAAGGTAAGTAAACTAAACCAGGTAGAACAATCAATTGAAAATATGATACTTACGTAATTATTTTACGTACCCTATTCACTTTGCGACTTCGTTGTACTGCTGTCTATTCACCCAAAATATTTCATATACCTAAATACAGATAATGAAGCTTAGGTTTATTATATAAATACTGGATATGTCTTCAATATTTTATTAGTTATTCGTGTTTTACACGCGTTTAATCCGGCCTTGTTTATGCTTGTGAGAGGTTTGCGCGTCTCTCCTATGAGCCAGTCATAGCTATTTACTTGCCTCTCACATCAGTCAATCATAGCGATTTACAGAAGGAGGCCCGCTAGTGAAGAGCACGATAACACTAGGACAGGGTGGGGGGGGGGGGTCGGTGACCGAGTGTCTTAAAGGAAAGCTAAAAATGTTCGTGAAAAAAAAAACAAATTAGAGGTGAATTTTAGAGTATTTTTCTGGATATCACGTTCGTTTTCCCCGAAGATGTAACTGAACGCGAGAAAACACGAAAAACCTTCGACTATACTCCGTTTCACCTTATGTTGTACCACAGCGAAAGCTAGAAGCGCGAGCTCATAGCGTTGGCAGCTGCTTTTAATGCACGAGAGCTTGTACCACCAAGATGTGCCCTAGAGCAAGGAGCTCGCGCTTGTAGCCTTTCCTGCGGTACATCATAAGGTGAAATAGACTATAGTCGTTGCGTCATGATAGGATATTTCGGCCGCCAAGCGCGTGTCGCTCGTGTAAGAAACGTGTGCAAATGCAAACTTCCCAGGTGTATACCCCCGCACTGACACCAGTCATGACGTCTTTATCTTACCTTTTCCGAAGATAGCAAGAGCGTGCGTGCATAGCTTTGATAGGCGCTGAAGATGCGCGAGAGTGGAGATTTCGGAAACTTCTAATATGAGGTCACGCTCCGAGAACGAGGGGCTTCAGCGGCACTTTAAAAATACTTTTGGGCAACCTCCGGGCACCGAAATGAAAAATAATTTTCATATGCGTGATCCTGGAGGCCAAATGAAGGTGATTAAAATGTTTTTCCTCAAATGCAGAACCGCCTTAGTTTCCCTTTAACTGCTTTAACACACCGCAGCTCGGAGCGTGTGGACCGAAAGCTCGCGCTGCAGAATCCAGGAGCCCTGGCTTCAATCCCCACCACTGCCCGTTTCTATCTGGATGAGCATCGTACCGGCTTGCGGTCGTGTATCATAACTGCGTGGTGCGCGTTAAAGACCCCAGGCTAGTGGTTGTATGGCACTAGCTGAATTTCTCATCTAGCTAAAAGACAAGTCGCCCATTCAGGCAGTCTAACATCCGGCTCTCTAAACATTCATACAACACACTTACTTTTAACACCTGGATACACACCATCTTATACCCTAGTTGCACTAGCGCTCTCAACTGTCATTAAACCAACGATCGTTGGCATCTCCCAACTGTCATTGAGCTCAACTAAGTTGTGTGGTGTTACACGGTACATAAGCTTAAAGGGTAACTGCAAAGAAAAAAAAAGTGTTTTTTAAACAGCCTAATTGGGACAAGCATGTCACAAAACAAATGTTCCGCGAAAAATATAATTTTTTTTAGCAATATTTACGTCACAGGACGTAAATTAGTCGGAGTCAGAACCTCTCCACGTTTGAAACTCCCGCTCTTTCGACCCCCGCGGAAGAGAACTACGCCCCGCCCCTCACTCTTGGATTTGCTCTTTTTGTTGACTTGGCTGCTGAGTTGAACGACGCGGCGTCTCGACTTCCGGTAAGATCTGGCAACAACGCACGTTAAACATGGCGCCGGTATTGTTTTGGTTTGAGGGTACACGAGAATAGAGCTGTAACGAGAAACTGCGCGGTTTGCAAGCACATAGCGAAGACGTGACCGGAGAAGTGCCCCTGTGATGTTCCCGGAAGACGGAAAGTATCATTCGTAATCGTCGTGTGTGCTTGGAGAGCGAAGGGAGTCACAGGGTCCACGAGTGCGCAACCACAAGCCAACGTTCACGACAGCGCTGCGTTGACTTCGGCGATCTCGTTCTGTTTGGTGCAACACGGCGATGCGACAAAGAACTGAAATGTTTCTTGGTGTGTGTGGTGCGGTGCTTGGAAGTAGACACCCACACTAACACGGAGCGCAGATTGGTTGTTGTTGGGTTCAGTCCCGTCGTCGTCAGCCGATCCAGTCAAACTGGTCCGGGAGGACGCAGCGAGCGTTTTTAAAAGTAAACCTTCCTTCGTTCCGTTTCAAAATGTGTAAGATTCCCGACGCATAGCGTGAGTAAAAAGCTGGGGGCGTTTTCAACAAAATTACGTCTCTTTAATTGAACAATGAACTCCGCATTGTTGTCCTAAATCTGCCGTTTTTATGCTTCGTGCTGGACTGCGTTTGCACTACGACGTGTTGCGCTCATCGTGCGGTGTGAATAAATTTGGGCAAGATTTCCTACCTGACCACAGATGCATGAACTGAGACAATTTTTACGTAGTGAACATAGTGCTTTTTTTTTTTGGGGGGGGGGGGAGAGGCGTTGTGCATTTATTACGGTACATTCACTTGAACGTTCAGAAATTGGGGAGGGCGAGCAAGATTTCCGAACTTTGTCTCTTTGCTCTCTGGCACTGCCCTTAGTTTTAAGTTTCAGTAGAAATACCTGCTAGCAGGTACAAACGGCTCTAAAGCAGGTAAAAGACTGGGAGGTCGGGACGGTGCGGACTCCGTGTTTCGCGCTTTTCACAAGGTGACTGGGGAAGTGCTTTTGCAAGGTATGCGGAATATGCAACCGATTTTGTTATGCCCGTCATTTGCGTCTCTCCAGCAAAACGAATAAGATAATCTACAAAGCCGCGATCACAAGCCAAGATTTACGATAACAGTACACATTCATTCAAACAGCTTCAAGGCCTGTCCAAACAGGCTACTACAAACCACACGACTCCTGCAAAAGTCGTCAAAATTGAACCGTCCGGCAGTCGTCGGTCGAATGTCTGTTTGGACACCGGCCGACCCAAATTCACGACTTGCCTCCTCGCCTCCTCCACTTGTCGTTGACGTCGGTGCTCGTCAGACTTGACGTCACACGCCACCTGCCAATGGTATGCATGATGCCTGTCTATCTCCCGCGGCCCACGAAGTCGCCGACCTTGCTACCGCCGTCACCTCGGCAGGAAGGCCAAAGAGGTCCGGCTTCGGATGGATTTGGGAGATTCCTTCGTCGAAGCGCGCGTTTCGGCCGCCTCGGCTCAGCTTTTTTTCGTCAAAATCCACGCTCCTAGCTCGAAAAAAATTAATAAAGTGCAGTGCGCAAAAGGGAGACTTTTAGTTGTATGTAGAAACACTGAGAACTTAAGAATATAGCATTTATTTTATTAAATTTCAAACCAACCACGTTTGTTTGTCTATACGAGGTACGTTAGGAACAAGAGCCGCGGGAATCCGATCCAATCCACAGAACTGCTGGACGATGACACGACCTTGGACACGACGCGGGCTCGCCTGGCTTGCCCCCTCACACTCGAGTCTTCCCTTTCCCATTTTCGGGACTTCCAAAGCGGCGGAGGCCTTGAGCGATTGACCGACAGCCAAGAGAGCGTGTGAGTGGCTCTCCGGACCCACGTGATGAGCAGAGCAAGGCCGCCGTGGAGGAAGCGAGGGGCAGATTTGACGGGGGAAGTCTCCCCCGGCAGATTTGACAGAGGGAAGTTTCCCCCGACGGCCGGAAGCGCAGCGCAGCAACGATCTGCAGGAGTCGTGAGTGTTGTAGTATCCTGTTTGGACACCCCTTCACGCAAGATGGTTCGGAAGCAGAGAAACAAAAATCTGTCTGCTAACACAGAATTCGGACGTCCGAAGGCTTCTGCGGACAGCTATTACGTAATAACCTGGCTGTGCCAGGTTTTTACGTAACAGCTGTGTCTAGTCGCGGACGTTCGGGGCACCCGGTGCGAATCTCGACAGCCTCCGGAGCAATATGACGAGAACGGAACTGGACACGTTTGTCGCTACGCGAACGCCCGATTGCCTCCAGCCAAATAGCATTCCTTTCGGGGAGACATGGCTGCTGGAAGGCTTGCTGTCGGGATCACTCATCTGACATCTCCAAAAAGTCAGCATTTGCACGCGCAAACGCAAACGCAAAAAAAAACGCGCTAAGCAAGCAAAGAGGAAAACGAAAGAACCGCGCTACGAAAGCCTGAACCCCGCGCCGCTTCCTATCACTAACACCTGCGACAGCTGCTAAACACACACTTCACTTCAAGAAGTCTCACTCAAGCACCTGGGTCAGCACGAAACACTGATCACTTCGGCGAAACGACTCGTCGAGGTAGGCAAGACAGGCGGGAGCAGAAACTTCGGCAGCCATGAAAGAATGGCGAAGCTTTTGTTTGTTATGGAATGAATTCAAACGGAAGTGCCCGTCTTGAAAACCTTTTGTAAAGAATATTAATAACTCTCATTACACGGGTTGTTCTTTAAACAAAAAATATGCCGCTCAAAAGGAAATTGCAACTTATAACAAAGGTTTAACAACCAAGATCTAAACTGTCAATCAAACTCTTAGCCAATGAGAAGTATTGCAGCCGATTGGGATAAACGTCACGGAATCCCAACTTCGTGGCGTTCGATTTAAAACGTACGAAATAGCCGCAAACTAAAATCAGTCTCATGCAATAAATATTGCTGTAAAAATATTTTTTTCTCGCGGAAAAATTGTTTTTTGACATGCTTGTCCCAATTAGGCTGTTTAAAAAAAAAACTTTTTTTTCTTTGCAGTTACCCTTTAACAAACCCAGTTGAGATGCGCGTCACGGGACACAGTTAAAACCGAAACGAAACTAAAACTGTCAAATTACCTTTTCTTAAGAAATGATGCCAATCAATTATATGCACTTATCGTTCATTATAGATGTTCAAAAAAAAATAAAAATAAACTTATTTTTGTTTTTGTTTTTGGAGTAAAAAACGATAATCAGAACGCTTCACACGAATTCAAGCAAGGTGGACGTAACGAAAGTCTTCCCGGCACCGACATCGCAATGGACGTCCTCGCCGAGCTTTAGCAACGCCTCCTGTACTGTTAGTACAAGAAGCGTTGGCTTTGGTTTCCGCGACGTTCCATGATCATTTTAGCGGCAGCTCTGGCCCCGAATCATAACTCTTCCGAAAATATTTGACGCTATGTTACTTTCTAGATACCTCCCCAATCTGCCGCGACAATAGGTGCTTCGCTGGCGCTGGCCATGGGCAGCGATGCGGCAGACGCTACCATCTTTAGCTCTATTGTGACGAACCCCCTCAGTTAACTGAGGTAGGCCAGCTCACTTAAAATCAATGATCATTAGCGGCTCAATGACAGTTGGCGCCGCCGTGTAACTCCAGACGATTGCGATTGAGTCAATTGTCGTTGGCTTAGTTACAGTTTAGAGCGACTAGTTAATTACTTAATTACAGTTTAGAGTAACTAGGGTACAAAAGATGCTTTCTGACAAACCCCTCATAGAGCCAGTCACTAAGCCCAATACGGAAAATAAAAAAGGAACTGGGCCGGAAGTAAGCGATTTGAGCTAAAAAGAAAGTCTGCGATAGGGCACTGAGTTTGAAAGTGGGCACGTGAAACATATTGAAGAAAATGTAAGGGCGCAAACGAGCTGGTGTACATTGCACATGGTTGAAAAAACCCGAGACTGCGGGTAAACGACACAACACTAAAAAGTCTCTAAAAGAGACTTTTTAGTGTTGTGTCGTTTACCCGCAGTCTCGGTTTTTTTCAACCATGTGAAACATATTTCTCAGTGATGCCACGCAGACTCGGTTTTCCTCTGAGAATGTTCTCTAATGCCCCGCCACTTTCTGATATCTTTCTGTTGACTGCAGCTATTAGCGATGTGCGCGACCAAAAGCGTCGCTGTGGTCAGCTTTCCACGATTGGCCAAACCATGGGCATATGAGCATTGTCAGGTTGTCAACTTTGACGGTGTTAGTTTCGGATTGCGATGGCTCCTAGCTTCCACTGCGCTTTTTAAACACACTACCGAACTCGTCGTCGCACCTGATGTTAAGTAGACAGGATAACAACTGGTGACGTCACTGCGAGGCAAATCCCAGTCGTGACGTCACGGATGGAAACCATAAGAGGGCGCCACCGAAACATCTCGGCGCTAATTGGCTCTTCCAGTAATCTAGGACAAAGGCGATGCATAGGAATTTCTTAGTGTACAAATAGCAAGCCGCGCTGGGATTATGAACATGTAAGCGTCATTAGCTCTTCAACCCTATACAAAAATTGTGGTCCTAGTTTACCTTTTTTGTCTTCTGATTCGTTGACACAATTCTGCAAATGGCAATAATTGGGTTTCACTCACTCTTCGGGAAAGCTCGCAGGCAGGCCTTCATTTGATACACATGGCGCGCTACGGGAAAGGAGCTTAATATGTCTCTCAAGAGTCAGGAGATATAATTTTGTAGCCTCAAAGTTAAGAGCCTCGTTAGGCATCAAGCCTCAATTTAGGATCGTGGATGTGTGGGGCTTCGTAATTTTGAAACTAAAAGACCTTCATTTTTACGCACTTTATAAATTCCAGAAATATATTTTCTCTATGTATCCGCCGAGAAACTGAGGAGAGGAGGAGACGAGAGCGCGCGGGAACATAAGAACGCGGTGCTCAGGTTGGAATGATTAGAGGGCAGACCTAAAGCATGCTGCCTTTGTC
This sequence comes from Ixodes ricinus, assembly GCA_037355805.1. NCBI lineage: Eukaryota > Metazoa > Arthropoda > Arachnida > Ixodida > Ixodidae > Ixodes > Ixodes ricinus. The sequence goes on from JAZHYW010000534.1 coordinate 33,107, forward strand.
CCCGCTGCACTCGTCGAATGCATTAGATTAGAACATGGAACGCCGGCGTCCGGCGTTTGCCTTTCGCATTCGAATGCGTTCGACGAGTGCAGTGGAGACAAAGGAAGATTTCTTTAGGTCTACCCTCTAATCATTTCAACCTGAGCACGGCGTTCTTATGTTCCCGCGCGCTCCCGTCTCCTCCTCTCTCTCTCTCTCTCTCTCTCAGTTTCTCGTCGCATACACTCTCGACACGATCGCCTTAAACATTTGCGAATGCCGATGTGTAGGTGCCTGCGCTGACACACTTCCATCTCGTTTCTGGTGCCTTAAAGGTTAAAGCAGCTGCCGATCTTGCCCTGTCGCTAACCTCTGCAGGAAAGGTAACGGCCGAATCAAAACCGAATCGATGGGTCCGGTGTGCTTTATACCGATCTGAAAGCTATGCCATGCCGGAGGAGAATGATATTTCTAACTGTCAGACAACAACAGTGGTACCGATTTTGTTCAGTAAGCTAGGTTACGCGTGCTATCGCGTGCCGAAGGTGGAGGGCTGCTAGAGGACGACGAAGTAAAGAACACTCTTTGTCTGGGCTCGAGAGGGAATGGTTGTGCAGCGTTGGGTTGTGTTCTTGTCCCCATACTAACACAACATGGTGGCAGCGACTGGTTAAAAACGTTCGTCCTGAAAGGACTTCAGTAAGAGGTGTACCAGGACCACGACTACAAACCGATGGCCGCAGAAGACCGCAGTTCTCAAGAACCTGATGTTCGAATTGCCATGGCGGCTCCACTCTTCGCATGCCATCCACCGGAAGAGTTCGACTTTTCCAAGTCAGAGAACTGGCCCCAGTGGATTCGGAGGTTCGAGCGCTGTCGAGTGGTGAGTGGACTCCAAGCAAAAAGCGGTTCCGAACAGGTCAGCGGCTTAGTCTACTGTATGGGAGACAAAAGCGAAGACATTCTTCTCTCGCTGAAGCTGACAGAGACGCAAATGCAGCAGCACGACGCAGTACGAAATGCGTTCGAAGAGCATTTCATTGTTCGAAGGAACGTAATTTACGACAGGGCCAAGTTCCATTCGCGAGTACAAGAGTCATCGGAGTCAGTAGAAGACTTCATAACAGCTGTTCACGGATTGGCCAAGTACTGCCGCTTCGACAACCTACACGACGAAATGATAAGGGACCGCATCGTAGTGGGCGTCCGAGACAGGAAGTTATCCGAGCGGATGCAGCTCGACGCGAAGCTGACATTAGAAAAAGCAACCACAATGGCACGTCAGTCGGAGACTGTGAAGAAGCAGCAAGCTGATCTTCACGTAGAAGACAATCTCAATCGAGTGTCCGCGGCGTCACCACCGACGCGCAGAGTGAATGCGAGAAGGTCTTCCAAAGAGGCTACTAAAGAAACGTGTCCGTTGTGTGGCCGAAGTCCTCATTCACGAAATAAATGTCCTGCTAAACAAGCAACCTGCAACAAGTGCAAGAAAATAGGACATTTCGCAAAAGTTTGCCGCAGCTCCATGACAGTTAGAGAAGTCAAAGCCGAAGAGCCCGCCTTTCTTGGAGTCAGAGATTCAGCCGAGGAAGACGGATGGAGGATTGTACTGACAGTCCAGACAGCTCCAGTATCTTTCAAGATAGACACGAGGGCAGACATCACTGCGATTCTAGAAAGAATCTACAGACAGTACCTCAGTGCACTGCCTCTGGCTGAGGCCAAAAGAGTAGTAAAGGGGCCCAGCCGAACAAAGTTGAGCGTACTGGGTGTACTGAGAGCAGATATTCGCCATAGAGAAAAGCTCATATCCGCTGAAGTCTATGTCCTAAAGGAGCTAGACGAACCACTTTTGTCGAGAGGCCACTCTGTGGAGTTGGGACTTGTACAGAGACTGAGTGCGGTAGTCGACACGAAACCCGGGACAGTCGATCTAAAGGGCGAGTTTCCGGAACTTTTTCAAGGCCTCGGCTGCGTGAAACAGCCTTACAAGATTAAGTTATGCAAGGATGCAGTTCCCTTGTCTCTGAGCACTCCACGAAGAATCCCAATTCCCTTGTTGGAAAAGATCAAGGAAGAGCTCGACAGTATGATCACCCTGGGTGTAATCGAAAGTGTGGACGAGCCCACAGACTGGTGCTCAGCTATGGTAGTCGTGACAAAGGCGAACGGAAGCTACAGAATTTGCGTGGACTTCACAGAGCTGAACAAGTATGTGGAACGAGAAAGACATCCGCTTCCGGTGACAGACCACGTACTTGGACAACTTGAGAATGCGAAGTTCTCTCAAAAATCGATGCAAATTCTGGATTCTGGCAGTTCGAGCTTGCTCAAGAGTCCCAGATTCTGACCACATTCATCACACCATTTGGACGCTTTAAGTTTAAGCGACTTCCTTTCGGTATTACATCTGCTCCAGAGTTCTTCCAGAAGAAGATGAGCCAGCTTCTGAGCAGAATCAAAGGACAAGTCTGCAACATGGACGACATCCTTGTCTACGGTTCCACAAGAACAGAACACGACCGAAACCTGCGAGACGTCCTCTCTCGACTCAGGCAGGCAGGAATTACCCTGAACGAAACTAAATGTCAGTTCACAGAAACTCAGGTGAAGTTTCTTGGACATGTCATCGATCAAGAAGGTGTTCGTCCAGATCAAGAGAAGGTAGAAGCCATCGTGAAGATGAAAGCTCCCACTTGTATCACAGAGCTGAAGAGCTTTCTTGGAATGGTCAATTACCTTGGGAAATTTTCCCCAACTTAGCCCAAGAGTCACACCCGCTGGTCGCAATACTGAGTTCCAAAAATCTGTGGGCCTGGAACCACGAACAACAGAGGGCTTTTGAAAAGCTAAAGTTGGTTTTGACATCAGACCCGATACTCGTTCTGTTTGACCCAAGAAAATCAACCATGTTGTCGACAGACGCCTCTTCTTTGGCATTGGCGCAGTATTGCGCCAGAAGCAAGAGAACGGGATCTACAGACCAGTGGCGTACGCGTCGAGTACACTTAGCGAAACAGAAAGACGATACGCCCAGATCGAAAAGGAAGGACTGGCGGCGGTCTGGGGGTGCGAAAAGTTTCGAGACTTCATAACCGGGATGAAAATCCAGATTGAGACGTACCACAAACCGCTGGTTCCTATATTTTCGTCCAAGAGCTTGGAAGACATCACGCCAAGACTACAGCGAATGAAACTCCGGATGATGAGGTTTTCTTATAATATCACACACGTTCCCGGAAAAGACCTAGTGGCGGCTGACTTCTTCTCCAGAAATCCCCTGTAGCATACGCCGGACAAGGAGATGGAAGACGAGATATCAGCATACGTGCGAGGTCTCACTGCAAATCTTCCAGCAACGGACGAAAAGTTGAAAGAAATTCAAGCTAACCAGAAAAATGACGCAACATGTCAATTTCTAACGCACTTCAGTACCGAGGGCTGGCCAGCCAAGAAAGCGTTAGACCAGGAGTGCAGTGCCTATTGGCAGCATAGAAGCGACATTGCAGTGAAAGGCGGCCTTCTAATGAGGGGTCGAGGATAATCATTCCTAAGGCAATGAGAAACCAAGTCTTGGACAGCATTCACCAGGGTCACCAAGGCACCGTTAAATGCAGAGCACGCGCCCGTGAATCTGTGTGGTGGCCAGGCTTGTCTAAGCAGATAGAAGAACGGGTAAAAGGGTGCACACAGTGCATTCAGGAAACAATCAACCGCCGAGAGCCTTTGATACCAACTCCGTTTCCTGAACGGCCTTAGCAGCAAGTAGGCGTAGATCTTTTCTACTTGAAAAACAAGTGGTACTTGCTAGTGACAGATTATTACTCCAGATACCCCGAAGTTTCTCCCTTGGCCAGCTTGTCAGCTGTTTCTGTCGTCGACCACATGAAGTCTATCTTCGCAAGACATGGGACGCCAGAAACCGTATACAGCGACAACGGACCACAGTTCCAAAGCTTACTTGGATCCGAGTTCTTCAAGTTCTCCAAAGAATGGGGTTTTGTTCACAAAACTTCCAGCCCGATGTTTCCACAGAGCAACGGTTTTGTGGAAGCCGGAGTGAAGATCATCAAGAGGAGCTGGAAGAAGACGGATGATGCGTACCGTCCATTACAATCTTACCGTGCTACCCCCTTGCAAACGGGTTTAGCCCAGCTGAACTTCTAATGGGCCGAAGAATTCGAACATCTGTCCCAATTGTTCCTTCTTTGTTAAAACCTGTTACTCCCGAGCCTCAGAAGCTACGGAAGTGGGAGGAAGAAAACAAGGAGAAACAGAAACGTAACTTCGACACGAGACATGCCGCACGTCCATTGAAACCTCTGCAAAGCGGACAACGCGTCTGGATAATTGACCAGAGGACAAGCGGAATGGTGCAGTCTCAAGCAGGTCCACCTCGCTCCTACCAGGTCAAAACGGACCGTGGGATTGTAAGGCGCAACAGATTCCATCTGGTACCGTCGACTCCAGCCTCTTCTGGGGTTCCGGCTACCAGTGACAGGGTACAGCCTCTACCGGAGTAGAGTTCCTGTATAGGCTCCCTACGGGAGCCAGAGTTGCGCGTTTGATTCCACGTGCCGCGTGCCGCCCTCGCCGCTATTCGCCGAGATCCGATCACGTGAGGAGCCGAATCAAGTGTCGTGCAGCAAAGTAGACGTTGCACGCGCCCCGACAGTACGTTCCCCTGCTTTTGAGCGCGCCGCGCGCCTCGAAAGCGCGGCGCTGCTATTCGCCGAATTCAGTCACGTGAGGAGCTGAATCCACATGCCATGCATGAACGCGCAACTCTGGCTCCCGTAGGGAGCCTATATAGGAACTCTATACCAGAGCTACCAGCAGCTCCTTCTAGTGGGCCACAAGGTCTGACTGTCACTAGAAGTGGAAGGACAGTGAAGCCGGTGAATACAGGGTGAAACAAAGAGATGGCAGGCTCTTTAAATCGACCGGAAAATTCGGTTTCTTAACCTATCGCGCTACGACTTTGTGCAGCGTTGCCCACAGATGGTGCATTTTTTTTGTAAAATTTGCAAAGAACGAACTTATTTGAAGAAAAAGTAAAGAAAGAAAAAGGCTTAGCTCCTATGGAAACGCAGCGACGCCAGCGGTCTGCAAACAACACGGCGCCGTTTCGTACGGAAGACAAGAGATGGCGCAAGCGGTCGCGACGCCAACTGCCGCCAACGAACGAGCAGACGACGCCGAGAGCCATCGTGTTTAGCAGACAAGGAACTGCAGTTCCTTGTTGTCACCGCGCCTGTTTTTGTTTCTGCGACTGTCGCCGCCTGCGGAACGCGAGCCGCTTTTGAGTCGAAAGGATCGTCTGCTAAAGTGCCGGCTCTCGCTGCCGTATGCTCGTTCGTTGGCGTAAAGTCCCTCGATGTTCGTTGGCGGCGTTCGTTGCGCCATCTCTTGTCTCCCGTGCAAAACGGCGCCGTGTTGTATTAAGACCGGTGGCGTCGCTGCGTTTCCATAGGAGCTAAGCCTTTTTCTTTCTTTACTTTTTCCTCAGGTAAGTTCGTTCTTTGCAAATTTTACAAAAAAAATGCACCATCTGTGGACAACGCTCCGCAAAGTCGTAGCCCGATAGGTTAAAAAACCGAATTTTCCGGTCGATTTAAAGAGCCTGCCGTCTCCTTGTTTCACCCTGTAGATTGAACTTGTAATGCTATCCGCCAAGCAACCAAAAGGGGAGGTGTTCAGTGGTTCAGTAAGCTAGGTTACGCGTGCTATCGCGTGCCGAAGGTGGAGGGCTGCTAGAGGACGACGAAGTAAAGACTCTTTGTCTGGGCTCGAGAGGGAATGGCTGTGTTCTTGTGCCCATGCTAACACAACAGATTCCGACCAGTGCTTGGCGTTCTGGATCATTCCAACCAGTGCTCGGAGTTCTGAGGTCCCCGTGCGCTCTCGTCTCCTCTCCTTCTGTTTCTCGGTGCATACACGTTTCTACGCTAATATAACTCTTCCTTCCTAATTAATTCGCGCTAAATGACAAACAAAATTACAAACTTGCGTGATGAGAAGGAGCATCACCAAAATGCGTATGCACTAGTATTTAAAAGAAAAAAGAAGCACGGTTGTTTTTGCGGTGCTTGTGTGCCACAGTGCGTCTTCGCGGTTTTCAAAACAGTCAGCTACGAAGATATGCGAAACAGAATCAGAGCAGCTGTAATGTGATCGCAGTGGTCACCCAATCGACCTTTTGCCGAATTACCCAAGCATCAAAAAGAATGTCTGGAATGTAGGTACATGCACTGCGCGTGCTGGTGTCTTCAGCTCTAACTGTTCGAAAGCAAAAATCTAAAACAAATGGCACTTCGCACGCGCGTTGCACGGACGCTTTATGTTGGTTATTTACTTCGAACCTTTTTCAATAGTGAAGGCGAGCATGTGCAGCGCGCGTACCCACGTTCCCAACATTCTCTTCGATGCTTGGGTAAGTGAGCGAAAGATATATAAAAGGAGCGCGCAAATCCAGTCCTTCCAGGATTCGATCTAGCCCCTTGCCTACTTGCGATGTTGAGCAAAACTTATTCACCATGAAAGTATAAATAAAAAACGTAAAGAGAACAGAGCATGTGCCTTATTTAACGCACGTTTCTGAAAGAGATCTTACTTCTCGAAGGGAAATATTTTACCCAAGAAGGGATTTTTGAATTGGAAAACCTTTATTGTTGGCTAGAAATACTTTCCGAAACGTTTGTGAAATAACGTAACTGCTGCTCTGTTTATTCTGTCCGTGCTTGCAACACAGAGGTGGTGCGCTGTTGTTCCATGGAACTCACATTCAGAACCGGTTGCAATATGCGCGGTTGTAACGGGCCGCTGCCGCGGGAATCGCGACCAACGCAGACACGCGAACCGGGCATGACTCCCCTAATAGAAGACACTCTCTTTAAGTACGCGATAGAGCTTAGCTCATCTCGGCATGTCTCCTTCGCTTTCAGGAGCTGTGCGTGTCCACTGGAAGTGATCCGGTGCGCCCTCCTGTTCGTCCTCGATGGCTGCGTCTTTCACCTCGGCGTGCCTGGAAGCCAGATCGTCGGTCCTGCAGGGCTCATCACGTTCGCGAAAGTGGCGTACGCCCTTTCCTTAACGGGGGCACTCGTGGAATGTTTACGAGGCATAAGGATCACCGATAAGAGGATGAAAGCAAACTGACATTTTGAGCCTCGGGGTTACTCATCTGCGGTTCGTACTCTATGGTTGTTTCAAGACTCGGGATCGATACAATAGTGCATATTCGATTCTTGCAGAAACACAACATGTTGCACGCCTTAGTAAAAGCTGTACCAATCGTCAAAATTAGACACATAACTTACGGCGAATTCGGGTGGTCGTGTCTCTTCTCTGACCTTGGTTGAATACAGTGCTTCCTCGTCGCCATCAGAAATACTCAGGATCCTTTACAGCCGTTGTCAACTGCTGGGCTCGGAGCGCTCCGGCGACATTGGTGATGGATAAACACAAAGTTCTGCAGCGGACTGCATGGATGACAGAGTAAAAATTACACACTCAACATGATGAAATAGCGGCTCTGGTGAGCTAAACTGTACTGCGTAGCGGCGTGGAGTGTTAAAAAAAAAAGTCGCCCTTTTGCCGTTTTTTAAAGCCTGTGGTAGCACAGAATCAAATATGTTAGTGTGGACGCGGTGTGAAGGGCCGGCATAAGTAGACTCGCGACCAATCTCCGCAGGAGGCGTCCGCCACTAAATTGCTTTGAGATGAACACTCCGTTCAATCCAGACTGTCCACAGCATCGAGCAGACCCCTGGCGACAGCTCGCGGCGAAGGACAAGAATACACTATAACTATCTCATCCCGTCACGGCAAAGAGAGCACATCTAAGGTAGTGTAGGCTTTTCTTTCTCTGCATCTGTGTCTCCCTCTCTCTTCTCTCTCTCTCTCTCTCTCTCTCTCTTGCGCTTTCTTTAAGGAAGCCTGTAGCGCGCTCGTACGACGGAGCAGAGCGCCGCTGTTTGTCTGAACAGGTGATGTTTTACTCCCACTTGAGTGATAGGGATGCACTCGAGGAAGAGGTTCGGCTGTCATCTGTGTCCAATCAGTGTAGAGAAGAGCGCTGCTTCAGCATTCGGTTGGCAGTCGGCCTGTCGACTTCTGTTGCTGGCACCCAACCGGACATGGTTAGGCGCCAGCCATATAACGTATTCTGTGTTAAAACAATCAGGAGCTTCACAGAACGGAGCAAACACCAATGTCTGGAAATAGTTGTCAACTCATCGCGTTTTTGACACTGAACGCGATGCGATAGCGGTCACTCGTAACGATATCGATCATGCGTACGACATAAAGGGGAAATATCAAATGATTCATAAACCGCACCTCCCTCTCGGCGCAATATCCTGCCAACATCGCCCACAGGACCTAACACGTATCGCCAAGTGACACAAACCACTGAATTATAGCAAATTTTCTTTTGTTTTACTAGAAAAATCTTTGAACACACTTTTACCGCACCTAAAATATCGTTGAAGCGTCCACAATATACGGTAGAGCAGCTGCGAGCACTGCGAGCTCTTGCTTCGTCGGTTAGGCTTTGCGGCCACCGTGAGACGAACGATCTCGTAAAAGCTAGAAGATAGAAATGCCGATTTGGCACGTCACTGTCACAAGCTAACGTCGTCCCTTCCTGTAATCCTCACACCATCGAACGAACAAGCACTTTTTTTGTTAACCAGATTTTCATCGCCGTCTTGCCTAACCTCGCACACCACTACCGCCACTCCGCACTCCCACGGCTAGAGACGGAGCGCTAGGAAGTAGTGTGCAAGCTGCTTCAAATCAAACAGCACAGGGTCATTCCTAGCTTGAACACTGCAGAGAGAGCCGGCGCTTCGTGGCTAGCACTGTGATGGCCATGAATGACGCAGCACTATTCGATTCGAACCACTATTCGGACACCCCCACTATACTCCGTTTCACCTTACAATGGACCATGATGGACGCTACAAATTACACGACCCAATCCCTAACTCGTAGCTTGTCTCGTGACTTGGCGCTCCCCGCACCCAACCGGAAGGACACATGACGCCCTTCTGAACTATGAATTTGCTCCGGTGGCCCCTAGCGTCCTTCGCGGTCCATTGTAAGTTGAAACAAAGTAGAGGGAGCGCTCTAAGAGGGAGAGCGGTGCCCTCGAAAACAACCAGTCCATCCGGTCACCGCTTCTCTTTCCAGCACTCGATTTCGCGCGCTCTGGAAAAAGCGCTCGAGAGCACGCAGAAAGCACCACACGAATTCGCCATAACTTTCAGTCTCAAACTTCTTAGGGTTATTTGACAACTGTTCTGAAGGTAGAGGATGGATAAAAAAATAATCAAGGAATACTCAGGCGATTGTTTTACGTTTAATACATAGTTAATACGGGTGTTTAAAGCATAGTTTGATTGAGAGATTCAGTGTACTTTCTCGGCCATTTATTTTCAGTCTCAAACTTCTTAGGGTTATTTGACAACTGTTCTGAAGGTAGAGGATGGATTAAAAAAAATCAAGGAATACTCAGGCGATTATTTTACGTTTAAAACATCGTTAATACGGGTGTTTAAAGCACAGTTTGATTGAGAGATTCAGTGTACTTTCTCGACCATTTGCGTCTCATATGAGATGGCGCATAGTCATCGGCCATTCTTGAAACGCAGTTAATAGGCGTCGCTTGAGAGCCCTGTGCAACATGTATATTACGTTAAGTATGTTCTTCATTAACCTCAATTGTCATCGCTCGTTCCTCTCCGCGTTTTGTTTTTCCAAGAAAATAAAGAGACACCCCATAATCTCGTTTAATGTTATAATGTAAACACCGGTGCACCTGACAAGCACGACGGAAGTGAAATCTACCTTTCTGAAACCAATCCTGGGTTAACGTTTTTCTTTTTAGATTGTGCGGTAAGTACAGTATAATTCTTGTGCGCCCTATGTGAGAAGGTACAAAATCTAGTTTGTGCGTGCGTTATTTCAACGAGGAGGAAGACACCCCATGCCAGAATGACACACTAGGCATCCCACACGAATGACGTAAGTACCATTAGTATAGTCACGTTGGGTGTACGTGTCGCCACCAATGCACCACTGCATCCATCTTGCATTTGTTAGAACATGCTGCCTTTCGTTGCATTTATTTTAATTTTAATCCAAAGATTTAAAACCTGACGCCTTATCATTTTTGTATAATAGCCTTTATGGACATTATGTAACGACCTCTTCTTGTCGCGGAGATAATGTTACACGAGGTAACCAAATATTTTTGAATGTTCAACTTACTCGCCGGTTTTTGCACTTGGCGTTATTTGACGCTATTGCAATCCTTCTTCGATTCACATTATTTGATGTGGCAGCGTATGACCGTAGGATCTCATTGTTGGTGGGTTTTTTCTGTTCAGTACTATAGGCGTTGTTTTACAAATAAGCCGTTTTTACACGAGAGCTATTTTCAAGTAGCGAAAGTATGCAGGCGAGCTGGTGAGGAAACATCGTAATCTAAACCCTGACACAAGGAGAAATAAAATAACGAACAAGATGACAAGATTCCTAAAATTAAACTTTCTACATATGTCCTACGATCAAAAATAAGGCTGCATTTGTTAGTGCCTAGTAAGAATGGCTTCACGACGGCTGTCTTTCTGATTCTCAGACAGAAAGATCGACTCTAAGCGGTTAGTTTTGCACTATGCGCATTTTGTCACGAAACAAAATCACTCGTTTATTTTTCTAAGCTTGCCTATAGCCACGGCCGAGCTATACTGCGTATTCCTAATGGCCTTACCTGTCCCCCCCCCCCCTCTCCCGGTACTTCCTGAACCGGCCTGAACCAACGTTGGGATGAAACAACGTTGGCGGGAAGCAACGTTGGCCTGAATCATACGACAGGCTGAACCCCCTGAACAACCGTTCCAACCACCATGACTGAAACTGTGTGTCAGTGTACTGATATGAAATAACTGCAGTGCGCCGATTGAAATACATTTGGTTTAGGATATATAAACGTTTGTTTAAAAATAATGCTTTTTTTTTAGAAGAGTAAGAGGTGTTTTGCGCAAGTTCCTGCAGGCAGGCGGTCTTAAGGCTTGTAGATCTTACTAGCCTGGCAATTTTTCTAATTCGACCCCGGGTGCCCAAGAAAAAGTTTAAGGGGTACGGAAACCAAATTTTTGAGCTCACCTTTGCTTCAATTGGAAGAGGGTTAATATAGGACTTCACAAACACCACTATTTTGTAGGAAAACGCAAGAAACCATTTTAAACTGAATTAAACGATAACCAAAAACAATCTGGTTTTTGTGAAGTTGTGAAGGTTTGTGAAGCTTCGATTGAATGTCGTGACGGCATCAGTTAAGTAAGAGCAGCGCCACAACGGAAAGTACGCTAACCCATAGAGAGTATTTATAAGCCTGAACGCAGTACCGAGGCGCTTTGGTGAAGAAAGTCACAGCAGAGATGGCCACTATTGGTTTCAGTTTCAGGCGGCCTTGTCGGTAACGCTTGTATGAGGATCGCATCCGTGCGGTATAGTTTCGACGCTACGGGTTCTGCGGGTTCGTGTAAATCTACGAAGTGTAAATTTACACGAACCCGAATGACCAGTTCTGCCGGTTACAGGATAACCACCTTAATCGACTGCTACGTACTCGATTGCTACGGAGTTAACACTGATCAACACAACCATGCATCGATGCTAAAAGGAGACGGCCCGTACAGTGGTGTAGCCAGGAATTTTTTCGGCGGGGGCTGAGGGTGACTTTGATATCCATGACGTGTGGTGCGAAGGAGGGGTCAAAAATGAGCAGTCCGGGGGGGGGGGGGGGAGTGGAGGGGAGGGGGGTATGTTTATACAGCAGGTGCTTAGTCTGCCAGAACATGGTGACATTGTTAACCACTGCAGATGATAAATTTAGCCAGTGTAGTACAATCGCTAGCCTGGCGTCTTTAACGTGCATCACGCAGTAGTGATACAGGACCGAACGATACTCATCCAGTACGATGCTCATCCAGATCAAAACGGGCAAGGGTGGGGATTGAACCCAGGATCCCTGGGTTCTGCAGCGCGAGCTTTCACTCTGCGTGCTCCGAGCTGGTGTGCGCTAGCCCACTCGGCCACCGATCCTTTTTTTATTTATTGTCGGCCACCGATCCCCCAGCAGTACTGAGTTAATCCACGGTACGGTCACAGGGATAGCTGCGACAAGTCACGGCGAAGTCGTTGGGCATCGGCGTCGCGTTTTCGCCCCGCCAGGTGCGTGAACAAAAGCGTTCGGAACCAAATAAATATCTGTTTTGTTAAGAACGCTTTTGTTCCGCATAAGCCTCCCTAATCTCCACTACGTTTTTTTGTGATCTCGGGGATGCGGGGGGGGGGGGGGGGAGATAAGTTTGAACTACAAGACTGTCAGCAAAACCCCGTAAATACGTGTTCACACTTTGAGCGGAACCGCGCCGGCACCGCGCTGTTAGACTGCGTCTTGGTAACCGCTTCGGGAACCGCTGGGTAATTAGACAATCGCAACTCGATGCTCACGGGACGCTCGGCAGAGTAAGATTGAACCGGCATTGAGTAGCTCCCAAAAACTGCTCTAACTCAAGATATGTTGCCGTACGGTCATGTTGAAAAGAAAGGGACATACTAAAACAAGTGTACGCACCCATGTTGCGAAGTCAATCCATATGGCGTTTATTTGAACTCTGTGACAAACAAGAAAGGAGATATAATCGATTAGAGTGTTCCTTTTTAACGAGAACGTTCACCACCGCTGCATACGAAAACAAGGGGACGACGAGCGGAAGAGATTGGCCTTCTGAACCGAAAATAGATGTCATGGTACAAACTATTCATACGGGATGGGTCCACAAATGTCGCGTGGGCATATCCCATTGAGCAAGCCAGCCGGTCGTGCGCACATGGTCTTGGCCAAGTTCGTCGAAGCTACGTTGCGTCGGAGCGCCTTGCTAGGCCTAGCGTTCAGGTGGTCGTTGGTGGTCACTTGGTCGGTGGGATCGTTGCCGTTGTCGCTTTTTCCGGGTATCCGTGTTTCCAGCGTTTGTCTCCGCGGCGTTCAGTTTTAAATATTTCTTTCTTTCCTCTTGCTCCCTTAAGTCGGGACGCGCGGAGAGCACGTAGATATGCCCGTTGGTTGTCGCGACTAGTGGCACTAGTTGCGACAAGGCAACGAGGTAAGCGAGCGATGTTGTCGGCCATGTGAGCTAAACGTAAAAATGGCTGTCGTAGGGTTCCATCGCAACCCACGCAAGACGTACGACAATTTCGCTTCCTTAATACGAATTTGTTATTAGGTTATTCGAACCGCTTGCATCGCATTGGTCGTCCCTCACGCACACAAGGCAGTTCAGCCGGCTCCAGAATCCCCCAAAAATACATTCTTAAAAGAAAAAAAAAAAGAAAAAGCTAGTAGTGTTTATTAGGTAGGAGCTAGTAACTGATTGTCACATATGCTACTAGGTACGAGTAACCGTAGGTAGTAACGGTCAAGCGGAAACGCAACGAGTCACGTGATTTCCGGTGGAAAAAAAGGCGAGTGTGGTTATATCATTTACCATCAGGTGGCAGGCGGAACAAAATTAAAACTGGAATGCTAGGGCGCGAAGACTCTTCGAGCTCGCCCGGTATAAAGGGAAAAGTCGCATCGTCATCATCATCACCATCATCAAAACTAGAAAGGAGAAATCCAGGTGGCGCTGGTCACCATTCAATTAAAAGTGGGAGAAGAAACCAAATGAATATAGTTTATTTCAATGCTTCCACATTTGCAACTATACACTGTTTCATACTTAGCGTGCAACGCTGTCAAAGCTACTGGCGCGAGCGCGTGGCTTCATCTATGGTTTTGTTTGCGCGAGAGCGCGTGCATATGATCAACGAGGTCAAGCCCCACGCTCGCGCTAGTAGCTTTGACAGCGTTTCAGGCTAAGTATGAAACAGAGTATAGATACACATCTTGCACACACACATTTTCAGCACACAATTGACAGAATGCATTCAACACAGATTACATACCAATATGACAAACACAGGTGACACGCTTACTCTAATCACTCTAATCCTTAACTCCCTTGACCAACAACAGTCTTTTATGCTGACCATTTGACTGCGCGAACTTGTCGTCGTGTATCACCACGTGCGTGAATAATGTTGAAATATAGTGCTCTTTTCGCACCAATATCCTTCCACAAGAAAGTTATCAAACAATTGAAGACTTCTTTCTCCTAGTAGAAAACAAAGGTAAACACGGAAATAATTTTCGACGGTGGATAGACCAACCTCCCCCACCGGTTCTCAGCATCCATGTATTCGCTTCCCCGCATAGCAGTTGCGAACCATCTTTCTCGTTGTTTACGTTAATCAAGAATTAAAATGAATGTGGTCGCCGTCGGCGAGAGATTGCTTCTTGTCGCTCGCGGCGAACGAAGGCTGTAATTGACGGTGAGTACGACGGCAGCTGCACTCCTTTCGCGCGGTGCGCGACATAAATGCACGCAAAAATAATACTGCATGCAACTTGCACCTTAATTTGTGTGTAGTCCACAGACGAATGCTCCCATTTCACGGGAAAATATAGGTAAATCCAGAAAGAGTCGTAGGATGTCAACACATTTTTTTACTTATTCCTAAAGCTATACTTCGTCTCATCCTACGATGGACTAAAGGCCAAAGCCACGGGCCGCCAGGTCCAATCGCGTTCCACGCTAAACTGTGACACGCTTAGCATTGATTAGGTTTGGACGCATAATGCTCCAAATCCAAAAACGCTGCGTCATTTTTATAGCTTCGACACTGCAAAGAGCCAGTACGTCGTGGCTTTCTTTGCAATGTAAAATTCTTTAGTCACTCATTGCTCGATCCGAACCACTGTCCGCCCATTCCCATCAGTGATTCGAGACGCGGGCACCAATACGTGCATCGAAGCGAAATACCACGCAATGTCTAAGTGGCTCGTGATTGGATCTGGCGGTCCGTAGCTTTTGCCTTTAGTCCATTGTAGGGTGAGACGAAGTATAGATACACTATTTACGACGCACATCAACGGTCATGACAGTGCACTGTCACGACCGAAGACCACTCAGTCAGAATTTTTCAACCACCGAGCACCACCGAGCATGGCACCAACGCACAGACCGTCAAGAAGACGTTCCCAGTGTCAAGTAGGAGCGAAGCAGAGAAGCTTCTTGGATGGCGAAACCCATGCCGCCGAACCGGCCGAACGATCGATCGACGTCGAGCGGTGGATCCGCTGGCTCGTTAGAACTATCCTCAGAGCAGTGCACGCACACACTCCTCCAGTATAGCGCACGAACGTTAACTATGCACTCCAACCCGACACAGGGCAAAAACGGCAGGTTCGGATCGCAGGTCGTGCAATGTTGTCAAGTGTCTTTTGCGAAAGAGAAACATATTTAAAAAAATACAACAATAACAATGAAAGACGTTTACAAATCTCTTAAAAGCGAAATTAAAGCGCAGCCCTTGAGGAGGAGGAGGAGGGCACGAAGGGAGGGTAGGCCCCTCCTCCTCTTCCGTACCCTCTCCTCCTCCCCTCCTCGTTTCTTCCTCCTCCTCTTCTCCTCCTTTCCTCCTCAACCTCCGTACCTTCCCCTCCTCCTCCTCCTCCGTGCCCTCACCTCCTCCTCCTGCTGCGTATCCTCCCCTCCTCCTTCTCCATACCCTTTCCTCCTCCCAAAGTTTCACCGCTAAATTTAGCTGAAAAATTGACGCCACGTGACTTCAACACCAATTCAGTTTCCCCGCTAAATTCTA
The DNA here is from genome assembly GCA_037355805.1 of Ixodes ricinus. Classification (NCBI taxonomy): domain Eukaryota; kingdom Metazoa; phylum Arthropoda; class Arachnida; order Ixodida; family Ixodidae; genus Ixodes; species Ixodes ricinus. Next base: position 48,863 of record JAZHYW010000534.1, read on the forward strand.
CGGGAAAATGACGTCACATGACTTGGTGTCACGTCACCTATATTTGTTCATAGGTGACATGACATTAAGTCATGTGACGTCATTTTCCCCGCTAAATTTAGCGGGGAATTGAATTGGTGTTGAGGTCACGTGCGTCGATTTTCCCGCTAAACCTAGCGCGGTTATGCCGACGCCGACGGCGACGCCGACGCCGATGCCGACGCCGCAAAAACACGGAAACAGGCGCCCTAAAAACTGCGCTCTAAAAAAAAACAAAGAATAACAGAACAAACATTTATTTTATTTGGAGACGTTTTTAGCACCTGCTACTCGGCTATTTTCATCACAGTTAAAAAATGAAAATATAAACGCTTCCAAAAGAATGCAAACGAAGGAAAGTCAAACGTCGCATGGCCATGGCATCAAGAATGGTTAACGCCTGGATGCGCTCGCTGCAGCGCTTGCTTCCACGACCTGCTGGAACGGAGGTTGCGATTGTTATAAAGTCAGCCTCCAACCCTTAAAGGAGCTGTGCAACGATATTCAATTGGAATGTTCAATGCGAACGGTGGAGAGGAGGCGACCTCCTCTCCACCGTTCGCACTACTAAAGTGGAAAGGGGTGGAAGGAGCTTCCACTTCGTTCTTGACCCGTCACCGACTATAGTTTCCGCGATCCCAATAGGAGCGAAGTAAAGCTGATAGATTTCGCCTTCGGTTCCATTGGCTGGCGAGCGTCGATGGGGCTCTTATTGGCCGCTGCGCTCGTCAGTTTCCATGACCGCTCACCCCATGGCGCTGCGTGTCCATCAGTGCGCCGTTAACACGGAGCGTCCAAGGTCAGAGTGCCCAGGGGAGCACGCGCGCTGACCGGCGACAAAAAGCACGAAGCAGACGAAATAAAACACCATCTTCCCGAGGGGAACCATGGGGTGATGCGGAGCATCGTGTTGGTTCCGAGGAAAGAGTCAGTTGCGTGCTGACGTCGAGAGATGGCGCCACCGACTGCCCTAGCGCCACCCCCTACGCGAGCCTTCGTCGTGGCTCGCGGCAGAGAAACTTAAAACGCTCGCCGCTCGCCGTTTATTTTTTTTTCACACTTGAAGGAGAGGAGACTAGAGGAGGAGAGTTGCGCATGCGCGCGCGGTGTGAGTACAATCGAACGCACGCGCAGTGCACGCAGCTGGTGAGAGAGAGAGAGCGGAGAGAGTAACGCGCAGCTGTTGGAGAGGGGGAAGGAGGAGAGTTGCGCGTGCGTAGTGTGGGTGCGGACTACGACGCCGCGGGACATAGACCTGAGCAAGAGATGCTGCGCATCTAAAATGGAGCGGACGAGCGGCTTGCATTCTTTCGCATTCACAACTCATAAGAAATGCTTAGGAGTACCTCGAACATTTAACTTTTTTTTTTGTTACTGATCTTGAAGCGTTTGTAAAACTACTGGCATTTCGAACGAAAAATATATATGCTCAAAATGCAAGCCTGCAACTATTATTTACAGGTTTTGCTGACCCTATTCGACTTATTTATTTATTTGTGTTTTCTGTATATTTTAAGTTTCGATTCGATATTCCTTTAAAGCGCCGTATTTATTTGTGTTTTGCTTTGTCTTGCAAGTAGCTTGAAATGCAGCAGTGCGCGAGGCACGTGTCTCGAGCGGTCCTTGGAAGCGAATGGCGACGGAAAGCCCGCTCGTGGCCTCTACCACTGCACTTGGGCATGTCCTTCCCCTGTCGGGGTAGGAGTCATGCCCGTTCCTAACCCCACTACAACCTCCTGGGAGGCCGCTCTACTCAGCTTACGGCCCGAGCGGCAGCGAGCGCTGCTCGAACGGGCTAGAAGGGTAGCGGTGGCCTGCGGGGCCTTGGACTTGGGGACCTGACCCGGGGGCTTCATCACTGAACAAACTCAATTAAAGTTTTTACCACCACCACCACCACCGCTCGTGGCACGTGTCTTGCGCGTTTCCACAACAATGGTTGGCGGCACTTGTAAGCGTGAATTTTATCGAGGGACTTTACTTTAGTGGATCCCCGACCGCTTGGGGCGGAATCGAATGGCGGCGCAGCACTCGTTCGAGGCATGCGTGTCGCACGATCGCACAACGGGGCTTGTCGGTACTTGTGAGAAAAGAAGGGCGAATTTGATCAATGCATGCCTGAGTCTCAAGAGGCCTCTAATGAATGAATTGACCGATCTCACTGCCAGTTTGATTACGCCACCGCTGCCTTCATGCGTCGTGGGAACTGTAGTCTTTTTGCATGGGTGACAATCCCGCTGAGGGTCTGCGCGAGCAGAGCACGAGAGCAGAGCACCACGATATAGCCACCATAACCACGAGTCGTGGGAACTGTCTCGTGAACTGCCTCCTATGAACTATACAGTGGCGGCGTCACGCATGAGTGTATAAAATATCCCCACAACCCCAATAAAGCGCTTAGCGACATCGGTCTATTCAAATTAAAACGAGATTGAAATTGATAAAAGAAGAAGAAAGGAATGTTCGTTCGTGCCTCAAGCCACCTTGGGGGTAAAGCGGCCAGCTGACTCCGAGGCAGCTGAGCGCGCGCTAGGAACGACCCTGGAAGCCGTGCCACGTCGCCGGGAAAGGTATGTTATAAACGTTCCTTGCTCTGTCTCCCGATTTCTTTCTGATGGACGTTTATTCGCTCAGTGTGCCACACAACTGTCACTGATTTATACACGCCCGTATCACATCCTAAAATCTTTCAGGTAAAGTCCGAGCCCTCCCTCCGGGAGTGAAATCCTAGAGAAAATACTGATGTCGTTACATTACTTTGCTCCTTTAACTTGATGCGTCGATCATGGTTACTTCCCCTATCACCTTCGAGACTATGGCATCGAGTTTCCACCGATACCAACAGTAGTAGTAATAATAAGTAATAATGTATCGATGGCTAAATGAATTCACCTTCATGTGAGGAGCAGACGGTAATTCTCAAACAGTGCAAGACTCTCCGGCTCAAAGTAGAGCCAATGTGCACTTTACTATTCACTGTACGCCATATTTCAGCGCATTGTTCATAGCACGTACTCACAACGCGTGCTTACTTGTCGTCGTCTAAGGACGACAATCTTGATGAAGTAAAATAAACGTTGGGGAAATGTCGTGCAAGCTCGCCGTCGTCACGCAACCAGCAGCAATGGACTCACCTATGGCCATAAAAAAAAGTAATTTTATTTTTGCGTCCTATCTTAAATGTGTGAGACTGCCCTTGAAAAAGAAATGTCTTTCTCAGTAGAGAAGCACCGTCGGATAATTGGGTATGTGGCTTCCAAGCATTGTTCAGTTGTGTGAACGCTCCCGTTAAATGTTTACGCCTTCAAGGCTACAAGGGCGCGGCCGCACGTTCCGCAGCATTGTCACGAGGTTCTGTTGCGACGCGCACGGTACCGAGGCGACACGAACTCAGTGTCTATATGTGGCTTGCACGTGACGTCGTTCGTAAGTGCTGTCGGTTATTCCTACCTTTTGCTGGCTTCGAAGTATCCCTTCTGCGGTGCTTGACCGCTCGTTGCGGATAAACCACAAGCATGGCAGACGAAATGTTGTCGAACGTGTGAGTCAGCGCGTTAATTAAATACGGAGCAATTGAGAGAATGTCTGTCGGCGATAATATTGTGCATGTAAACGTTATTTCAGGGGTTATTGAGTGATTCCGCTGTCGGGAGGTTAATGTGCCGAAATCCGAAAATCCTCTTCCTGTTTTGATTGAGACTTTACGTGAACATTATGAGTGAGCTCCACGGCCAGCCTCTCCCATTTGAGCGCATGGCACAGCTTGGAAGTTTTCGCAAAACACGGTCCTGGTTTAAAAACAGGACGCTTCAGCTGTTTCTTTCGGCTGAGGGCATAGCGCAAGTCATACCAATTATTTCCAATCCATGCGTACAACACGAGTTTTTCAATAAAATAAAAACCATGAAAAGGCACGCAAAAGACGTAACGTACGAAATATCAGCACGTACCGTGCGTTGACGTAATTTCGCCCCCAAAATATAATTTTATTATTCAGCGTGTCATCGCTGAATAATAAAGTCTGAGATTTGAACTGTCGATCTGAAGTCTGAGATTTGAACTGTCTAACTTTCGCTTTCTTATCAAATAATAAGTAAAGACAGAACCTGGAGTACACCATTACCTGTTAAGTTGGAACCGCAACACACGGGGCATATGTTTGTTTGTCAGTTCAAACCTCTGGATGTTACGCTCTCCGCAAACAGATTCGATTCGGCAACTATGGGTCATACCATACTGGCCAGTTGTGGCACTGTGCTTGCAGTGACAACACCCTTACAGAGATTGATCCCTGCTTGTGCTCGATGCCCACACCCGTGGAACTTGTGTGTACAAATACGACACGTAATATTTCTTCTATACGCGAATTGCACCGTATAATTGCGGGCTTGGACACTTTTGTTTGCACTTGCAGGAGAATGTACCGGGTGTCTCAAATAGCGGTCAGGCTCTTTAAATGGACTGCAAAAATCGGGTTCTTAACTAATCGCGCTACGAGTTTGTACAGCGTTGCCCACAAGTGGTGTATTTTTTGTATAAAATTTGCAAAAAGCGAACTTACCCGAGAAAAAAGGAAAAAAAAGAAAAAGGCTTGGCTCCTATAGAAGCGCAGCGAAGTCACCGGTCTTCAAGCAATTGGGCGCTATTCGGCACGGGAGACAAGAGATGGTGCAAGCGATCGCGACGCCAACTGACGACGCCGAGAGCCAGCGTCATTAGCAGACGATCTTTTCGACTCAAAAGCGGCGCGCGTTCCGCAGGCGGCGACAGCCACAGAACCAAAAAAAAAGGCGCGGTAACAAGGAATTGCAAAGCAGACGGCATAAGTACCCCGAAACAAACAGTCGAAATAACCCGACAAACCATTTCTTAATTAAATATGTGTCCATTCAATGTGTTTTATTAGTAAGGATGATAAAATCATGCATTGGCACCTGACATCAAAAATCTCGCACCGCTTTCGAGTCGAAAATATAGTTTGCTAATGACGCCGGCTGTCGGCGCCGTTTGCACGTTCGTTGGCGGCAGTTGGCGTCGCGACCGCTTGCGCCATCTCTTGTCTCCCGTGCCAAACGGCGCCCTACTGTTTGGAGACCGGCGGCTTCGCTGCGTTTCCATAAAAGTTAAGCCTGTTTTTTTACTCTTTTTGAAGGTAAACATGCTTTTTGTAAATTTTATAGAAAAAATGCACCACTTGAGGGTAACGCTGCACAAAATCGTAGCGCGGCAGGTTAAGAAACCGATTTTTGCGGTCAATTTCAAGAGCCTGGCCGCTATTTGAGATACCCTGTAGAGTATTGCGGCGAGAAGATAATCTAGAGCATTTCCCCAAATACGTATAAACCATAGAAACGCCACTGAGTAGGCTAACGAACAACTTAACGTGGACAGGCACCATTCTTAGCACGTGGCGATTCATCCGTAACTGATTCTTTGGAAATGGTGAGTAACGAGAACGTGTGGGTGGAGGGACTGGCTGATTGGGAAGGAAAGGGGCGCTGCGAAAGAGTTTCTTCCGACGGAGACGCTGGATCGTTCCAGTCGGGCGCTCAGCATGAAGGCCACCGTGACCAGCCTGCTGCTGTCAGCGCTCCTGGCCGTCACTGCACTCACGAACGAGTCAGGCGCCACCCCTTGGAGCGGCTGCCAGTACTTCAACTGCACCCTCAGGACGCCCGTCAGTACACGCTCGCATCCTAAAGGCATAGACCCACCGCGGAAGAAGCGCCGAGAAACTGAGAGGAAGGAGGAGGCGAAGGCGCGCGGGGACGTCTGGTTGGAATGATTAGTGGGAGGACTGACTGATTGGGAAGGAAGAGACAAAGGCAGCTAACATAGGGGACAAAGGCAGCTAACCTAGGGTTAGCTGCCTTTGTGTTAGCTGCCTTTGTCTCCACTCATAGCCTCCTCTATACTGACAAAGCCTGGCAGATCGCCACGAGAAGCGGCCGCCGAAATTTGAAAGGTAGAGCGGCGGATAACGAATGAAAGGAGAGCCACGTGACGAGCGCCCCCTGCGGCGAGACGCCGAAACACGCTTTTTCCCGAGCGACTGAATGTCCGCTCGTGCTCCTCGCGTTCCTCGCGCTTATACCGCTTCTCTTCTCGTCGGGTTTGAAAATCATGTTTCGGGTCCTCGCTGCTGCAAAAGCTGTGCGCTGATGTCCAGGTTCCCCGAGAAATGCTCTGTGCTACCAGATCCTCGCGCTCCAAATCTGCGACCGGGTACTCTATGGCTCCGTCGTCTAACTGCCAGGCTTTGTGAGCATTGAGGAGGCTATGCTCCACTGCACTCGTCAAACGCTCTACAACGCGGAACACCGGCGTCCAGCGTTCACATTCGAACGCGTTCGACGTGTGCAGTGGAAACAAAAGCAGCTGTACTTCGTGTCAGCTAAAGTCCGGACGCAGCTGATGCTGCACGTGCCACAAAATCGCCGGAGCTCTGCCTGTGCAGGGTATCCGAGACGTCTCGAGCATTGCCGCCTGCCTCCCGTGAACTAAAGTTATGGCGGCTTCGCGCATGCGCCGAAAGCTTGCTGAGATCAGTCTTTTGGTGATCGTTGTGTTTCTAAAATGTGATTTCCCGATCTTGAGATACGGTGTCAGAAAACTCAGGTTAGATGGTTCTGCTTTCCCGGGCTTGTCAAAATATACAGATGACGCAAACCTACACAGGTTAGAGTTTGACGAAGTTCGACTTTCTCGAGCTCGACAAAAGTTTGACTCAAGTTCAACGTTTGTACGGATGCGCGAAAATTTGAAAACGAGCTGACACCACCTGACGAAGGAAAAGTGCAATATGTGCTGGATGTTTTATTGCATCAGTGGTTCGCATTACTAACTAACGAAAGCATTAAAAGTTACCTATTGTCGCTGTTATACAGTATAAACGTTGGTAATCATTTTATAAAATATATAACATAAACTATACTTTCTAAATCATTTGTTCCCCAATATTTGAAATCTTCGTGGTGAAGCTGGGCAGCACTGTCCGTAAGTCAAACTTCGTCCAACTTCGCAAGAAGTTAGAAAGTTTCACCGAGCCAGTCGACCCTCGAGCAGTGTTGTACAGAACGGCGTTCCAAGGAACGGCGTTCCTGGAACGCGTTCCTTTTAGGAGGAACGAAGGAACGCCGCCGTTCCATTTGGCATCGGTGGAACTGGAACGGGAACTCGTTACATTTTTACTGGAACGGAAAAAAGAACGGCATTCCTTTTTTTCGCCACTGGGGTAATATTTTATTTTATTTCTAAGAGGGAAATTTTAAAAGTATAAAAACAATGTCTTTACGAAGAGCAGAATCTCGTTAACGTTTTGGTTACTTATATTAGGGTTTATTTTGTGTGGTCCTCGCTTGGTAACAGTTGGGTACAGGAAAGCTAGTGGACATTGATTCTTCTTTTAGTGCCCGAGGCTGCAGTCCAAAAAGCAAAACCTTTAGTCAAAGGAAAAGGCACAGAAAGAGGGACGTTTCAAACTCAGCTACTTTCTTTGCTTCCACAAATCCTCATACACGCAGAAATCTGAGGCCGACTACAGCCGCCATTGAACTTGCACAAAGAGAACCACAGTTACAACAAAAGAACAGGTTACCAGACATCGAACGCACTCCTCTATCCCGAACATTGGTCAGTTAAAAAATACACAAAAATTTACCGTTATTCCTTTTCCCCTTGTCCCCCACCTTCAAACTGAACAACGAATCCAACCTTCACGAAGAAGGACTTGTAGTTTTCAAGACTGACCTCCCAAAAGTCCTACCCTCTTCTTCACTTGCTCGTCTTGCAGACAGCAACATCGAGAAGCAACTGTCGTTAAGTTCGAACACGAGACTTTGTTAGATTGAAACGTACGAGGTCGTTGTAAAACGCTCGTGCAATGGAACAGTACATTTGGCTCGCCTGCATAGCCCACCACAAACAGGAATACGGTTAAAAGCTGAGATTTTAATAGTGAATATATCATGAAATAAAGCTCTGCTTCCGCTTGTTTTCTTCTCCAGGTGCCCTTCCATCACGGCATTCAAATTCTTATGTTGGCGTTTGATGGGATAGATAAAAAAATATAAAACTTGGCTCGATCCAACTCAATATGGTTATCAGCAAAATACAAATGTAACGTATATGTAACGATACGTTCCATTTTTTTAACTGTAACAGGAACGAGTTCCTTTTTTAGCTACGGAACTTGTAACGGGAACGCGTTCCAAATATCAGAAGGAACGAGGAACAAGCTTTCGTTCTATTTTCTTTTTTTGAGGAACATGTACAACACTGCTTTCGAGGTTCAACACGCGTGACATCCCTAGTTTAAATTGTTTTCACATTTCTGGAGGGCGGAAAAACGCTCTAAATAGCCCCTGAAAAGAACAAAAAGTTTTTCTTAGCAGTCTATATGGGATACGTTTGTAAAAAAATTAATTTCACGCGAAAAAGAAAAAAAAATTAGACGCATATTGACGGCGCGAGACGCGATTTAGTCGGTAGTCAGCTCCTTCCACTTGTTTTTCCTCTCGGTATTCCGGGCGCGTGGAGGAGAGGTGGATCGGCTTGGTGGCCATCACGTTGAGGTGGAGAGAGCGTATGACCATCTCGTTGAGGTGGTAATAGTGTATGACCATCCCGTGACGTCATAGACTTTGCGCGCAGAATTTAAAATAAATCTCACGCCGTCAATATTGCACTATTTTTTTTTCGCTCAAACTTAATTTGTTTACACGCGTGTCCCAATCAAGCTGTTAAAAATATTTTTTTCTTCTTGTTATAGGTTTTTTAAGAAATTGCAGATAGAACTATTGATAAATACAAAACAATGATATTAAGCACCGAAATGACTGGAGTGTCGTTAGTCCGGCATTGATTGGCTCTAGGGAGCACCACATGAGCATGAGCCCCGATCAAATCTTGTGCAACGTAATGACTCTACCCGAGCACGAACGAGTCTTCCACAAACGTCAATTGAACCTACCACGTTACGATGACGCGGCTCCGTGTAGCTTACTCTTGTTTGCATCCGGCCCAATTGTTGTGACGGAATCCTTCCCAAAGGGACAGATGACAAGGGGGGTCAAATGTCGTCATGGAAGGTTCGCAGGAAACCACCCGTAAAGCCGAGCAGAAAGATTCCATGACGGAAATAGGCTCGCAGGCATTATGCATTGCAAACACGGACGTCACAGATGCCTGCCGAGGGCTAACGTCAGACAATGGCATCCCGACCACGCGAGCTCTATAAGCGGCAAAGACTGCGCTTTCGTGTGCACAGAACGTCTGAATTCGACAATGCTGATATTTTTTTCTCTGCGCCCCCTGCATTTTTTTTATTTTTATGTTAGATGAAATTTAAGAATAAACTTCGGATACTTACCTAAACTATAAATGACAAATAACATTGGCTTAATTGTACAGTTGTGACTTTCTCAACTTGATTTATAATTATCGCTATCACAAGTGTTGTCTTAAACCTTGAACCAGCCAAGCAGAGCGATCGTGAATTCTGACGTCATTACAGCGTTTCCGTTCATTTAACAGCGTGACTCGCAATTTTATGAAGTCCTGGCATGGCTGAAGGTGCTACTCAAACAAGATCTGTAGTCGCTAAAAGCTATCAAGCAGTAAAAGCTTCTGAGCAAGCCATACCTCCTTCCCTCACGGGCACGCAAGTGCGAGTGTGCATCACAAAATGTACTTACGTCGCGGTTCACGGTATTTGAATATCGCGCGTTCAGTGCCTTATTACCAACTGGAATCCCCTTTATAATTATGGGGCGGTTCTTGAGCGCTCTTTCGTTTGTATCTATTTGGCCGTGCAATCGTGGGCGCACATCTATACCGCACCAAAGGCGCGAGCATGTAGCACTTCTGAATCGCCCGAAATCCACCGAGGAAATTCCAGATAACATTGAAGCACTACAAAAGGAGGGAAGCAATAGATTATTCGGAGCCCCTGGCCAATTCCATTTTCAACGTTCATGCGTATGACGCGTGCTTTGCTCGCTTTCCAAAGCGACAAACAAGCGCGTGCTGGGCTGTCAGGACGGCAAGTTGGGCTGTGATTTTGTGAACATTAAAATGGTGTATATTTTGGGTTATTTCATTTGCGAGCGAAGCTGAAGCTACAAGTGCGAGCATGTTACCCTGAACGGTGCTTGTACGAGCTACTCGAGGCACTTAAAGTCCGAAGCTCGCTCCTCTAACTCCAGCTACGCTCGCCGGCTCCAGCTACGCTCCAGCTACGCTCGCCAGCTACGTTTAATAAATTAATTTATTAAACGTAAGAACAGAACGCGCGAGAAGAACAGGCAAACAACGCGAGATATGAGCATCAACAATCGAGGGAAACACATGCGAAACGCAACACCTAAACTCCATGGCTTCCAGTAGATGCCCGGTGGAACAGTGCAAAATACATGCCACTGCTTACAAAATCTAAAATAGCTGCTGCTAGGAGCCCGTTTGTTGTACGATGTATTCTTTGGAAACGACTTAGGGTGATAGTGGAGTTGAAGGCCTAAACGCATACTCGGTTATTGAAATGGCAGATAAAGGTCTTCCCGAGTATAAGCCCTTTCAAAAAAGTGCCTCCAGAGCTAAGATTAATTATGTTGCATGCATATTTAAACAGCCGGAAGCTATTCCGCCTTAACAGGTGTCTTAAGTGTCCTCTGGAGTTGAAAAATTCTCGCTGCGGTCACGTGTTCTGGTTGCGCGTTGAGGAGATGAACGCTGCTCGTTTTTCTTCTGTTCTTTTTTTTTTCGGCCGCTATTTTTGCGTGGAGTGCAAAACTAACGGGTGTTGCTTAAGTGATGAAAGTCAAGGAATAATTATAAGGGGTATTTACTGAAAGTAGAAAATAGTTGCACCTCCTATTTGAGGTGGAGTATACTACACACGTTGTTTACAAAACGATCCCGCGCTTGTCCACAACAGGTGTGGGCACTGCGCGTGCTCCGAAACCAGATTCGCTAGAATGTAAGCCGTCTGCGCATGCCCAGGTGCGGACAGCAGCGCCACCGCAGTGCCGTAATGTCACAGAGTTGAGTTGTGGGATAGTAACCTGAGCCCAGAGAGACACGTGAATAGAGAGGGCAAAGAACATGCAGTCTCAGAGATTACTTTTATTCTCCTCTCTCTCTCTCTATTTGCAACCGGAAACGAGGAGACGTCACCCAGCGCCAAAGACGTAAATTAAGGAAGTTATGGCCTATCAAAAGCTTGCAGCAAAACTGGAGCGGCGCAGCGAAAACCTGAAAAACAGAAATAGGATTCTCGTGGTCGCAGTCGCGAGTACTTTACATGTTGTCTTAAAAATGGTGTCTGGAAAAACTCGATGGTATTACATTTTCTTGTCGGTCAAACTTGCAGGTGCGACCCCACGACGTGGCCAGCTTCATGGAAGCCTACCAGACCATGAATGTTCATCCGTGCCTCAACTGCACATTTTACGGAGACATCTTCCGAGCGAATCTTCGTTCCTATTGAACAAGAGGAATGGCTGACCCTCAGAAAAATAAATAAATAATAATACAGTCGGACCTTTCGCGTTTAATTCACGCGAATGCAAAATTCCTCTAGACATAGGTTTGTGGTGTTGTAGCTAAATTGTAGAATAGCACCCAAAGAAACACAGAAAATAACGGCTTTTATCACAACATTGAACATGCATGTTACCGTCTGTTGCTTTGGATGTTCTTGAAAGTCACGCGTTCTGCAAAAGTCAATTAAAAATTAAAACAAAATTTTCGGCTCGAGAAAAAACAAATTTACGCATCACAGAAAGCTGGAACTCCGTAAAAACGTGACGCTAACGGTAGTGACAAAATGCGAAAGATAGAGAACATAACGTTACCTGGATCAGAAAATACGAGAAGAAAAAAATTCACTTTGAGCAGACGTGCGACGTTGCTGACATGGCAACACAGATAGAGCAATGCGGTGGAGAAGCGATGGACGGGAGGTAGGTTTTCGAACGCCACTTAATCACACTCGTTCCTTGCCCGCAAGTGTCGCTAGTTACAAATGCAGTCGTCGAAGTAAAGTAAAACGCTGCTCCAGAAGCACACACACCTTCACGCACAATGCACTCGCAGAAACTTGGGTTGAAAGAAGCCGATACCACCGAGATGCCCAGCGTCCGTATTGAAGGTTGCCATTTTTCGTGCGGGCATGCGGAGATGCAGCGGTGGCGCTGGTGGTGCGACGTGCAGGGATGTTGAATGGACGGTTGTATGGTATTGGCTAAACCCTTCATAAGTGCGATAGGGAGCTATGGCAGTGGAGCGGTTGTGGAAGTTGCACTCGGTTGGGTATCCGGTTCCGAGTCGGCGCTCTGGGCACTCGGAAAAGTTTGCCGAGCGTTCGGCTGGCGCGCCGTTCATCTAGCTCGGATCTAAAGACGTTCCCGGATCTCGCAGATCCGATTCAGAGGACGGAAGCACTGAAAAACGACCAGTAGAATAAAAAAAAATTAGTCGTTAGTTGCTTATACAACAGGAGTTTAGTCTGCCAGAACATGACAACATTGTCACTTATTGTAGATGAGCAATTTAGCCAGCGCGGTACGACTGTGAGCCTGGAATGTTTAACATGCACCACGCAGTAGTGATTCACGACCGCACGCCGGCACGATGATCATTCAGATCAAAAGGGGCGAGGGTACTAGCCGAATATATCATAGGTGTCGTCGCAAGAAGAAAAAGGAAAGAACGAAGGATGAGGCGTCGTTTCGAAAAGACACGGCAGCCCGTGCCAAGAAGACGGATACTGATCTTGAGCGTCGGCGGCGTTTTTCATAAAATGAAATTCCGCTTATGACAGTTTAATCAATGGATATAGATAAAGCGAAAATATTTTATCTACGTTGTGTACATCATTGCAACTTTAACAATTTCACAGCCCTGCGTGCTAACTCCACAAAAAAAAAACGCCCCTGTTCGTTGCTTTCGAAAAGGAGCAAAGCACGGGCTGTACGCACAGTACGATCTCTCAAGATGGCACCTGCCATAAGCTCTTTATTAGAGAGTTTTAGTAGATCGTTCCGATGACTCCGATAACGATACCCGATACTCTGCCTCCGCCTTTGCGCTTATATATATAGTATCGTTATCGGGGGTATCAGAGGTATCGGAACGATCTACTAAAACTCTCTATTCGCAACTTTCACGACCTATAGGGGGCGCACTGGTGCCCATCAAAATGGCTGTCATCTGGATGATCGTCGTAGAACAGCGGTACGAGGCTGGGTCTACGACGCGTAAGTAATTCTAGTTTTGCTACATACGAGCTGTATTAGAGCCTTACTTTATTTCTTCAAGGCAGAAGGGGGATAGCAAGCACCTTTATTCTGAAGCTTATCATCCAGGAGCTAGGGATCGCGACTCTCACACCGCGGTACCACCATCGCTGAACGTTGCGAATTGGAACGGTCTGTAAAACGGCCTGTTAACACTTCAATAGGCCCGTAGCTCTCAAGTTTTGAGCAGCGCTCCAGGCGAGCAAAATATAATATTTGGCTCGCGTTTCAAACATGTATCAATACGCTTCCCCACTAGAGTTTTTTTCTACTACGTTCCATTCTAAGTGCCAGCGTAGCAGAGGCTACAAGAGCGAGCTGCGAGCTTTCAGCGTCCCTGCCAAGCACGCGCGCTCGTGCAGTGTGGGCATCGTTCAGGAGGACGTGCTTTTGCGAGTAGCTTCGGCTACGCTATCACATAAAGTGAAACATACGTGCTCGTGGAAGCTATGAAAGAAAGCAAAGATGAAAGGAATGTTTAATCGGACGCTGCGGCCGCGAGGCTGCATAATTCTTTTTTTTTACTTTTTTTAGACGTTTTGTTACTGCGCATCTACAGATGCCGACAGCTGCTTGTATTCGAACGTGGCACGTGCAAAATCGAACGTTACAGCGCCACACGGAAGATGCAACCAGCATAACGTGGTCGCGTCTTGCGTAAATCTTCCGGACGCGCTCGCGCCCCCTGCCCCAGAGCAACGGGCGTATGGACCTTTTGCGGAAATGCCCAAGCATCAAAAAGAATGCCGGAACATAGGTACACGCGCTGCACGTGCTGGCGTCTTCAGGTCTAACTGAATGAAAGCAAAAGCCGAAAACAAAAGGCACTTCGCACGCGCGTTCCACGGACGGTTTATTTTGGTTCTTTACTTGGAATCTTTTTTTTAGGAAAGGCGAGCACGTGCAGCGCGTGCAGCTACGTCCCCAAAATTCTGTTTGATGAATGGGTAATTTAGTGAAAGGTATATTTTATCAAATACTTTACTAGGGAGAATACATTCCACTCCTCTCAAACACAATGGCCTCGGAGCGGACAGGTTCTCTGGGCTTGGCGAGAGCCATCTATCGTCGTGGAGGTCTCGGCGGTAAATGATAATGATGACGATGGTTGCTCTACATACCAAATTTATTGTTGTGGAAATGCTCGAGACACGTGCCGCGCGCCACTTCTATACTCCGTTTCACCTGATGTTGTACCGCATGAGAAGGCTAAAAGCGCGAGCTCATAGCGTTGGGAGCTGCTCTTAACGCACGAGAGCTTGTACCGCCGAGATGTGCCCTAGAGCAAGGAGCTCGCGCTTGTAGCCATTCCTGCGGTACATCATAAGGTGAAAAGAATATAGTGGTCGCGGCTCGTGCATCGACGCTGTGCCGCCATGATCTTCCCAAGGGTTGCACGTTGGGCGTGCCTCGTGCATCGACGCACCTTGCGCTACTTTTGAAACATGAAGGGGCTTTAGGTGGAATCAGAGACGACACCGCCGCGGCCGCTGTGAACATCCACGTGCACATGCGCGTGGGCTGGCGCGGACCTCCACTCCGTCAGGGGTGCTGTAGGCGTTCTGTCTAATGCAAATGAGCGGAGTGGAATGTATTCCTCCTAGTAAAGTATTTGATTTTATCTTGACAGCTAAAAAGGGGGAGTTCACGAACCATATCTACCATATATGTTTTGCACCACGTTACGCCGTTTCGGATGTCGGGCACACGCAGTTTTTATTTATTTGTGCCTGCAAATGTCTCCATAAAGGTGGCCTAAAAAAAAAGCGTTCGATGCCTGACAAGGCCTTGGCATAAAAGGCATAAAAAATGAAACAAAAGAACGCAAGTATGTCGAATTCACAGTACACTTAACATGCCAGATACGTCAGCTTTGGAGCTGACCACAATTTGTTGCCTGCTTTGGTATTATAGACTGTGACCGGCAACAATTTGACTTGAATTTCCGTTTAAAAAACAAAACAAATCGATATTGCATATACCCCAATTAAATACAATCAAAATGTTATGTTTAAGTTAGAACACAAAATCATACAGTTTCAGTGATTACAATCTCGAACGTTTATTTCCAGGGCGCTCTCCACGCGTTCTAGTCTTTGAGGTGAACAGACAACATTTCCCTTTTAATGATTAGACCAAAATCAACAATATTTACATATGACCTAAACGTTGATCGTCACATGACGAGACACGCGTTGCACGACGTGTTGGGTTCTCTTGCAGGCGGCCGCTCATCGCCGTTATGCGCCCCTGAAACGTAGCACTGCCCGCAAACTCCGGCACACCTTACACCTCGGCTTATCTTCTTCTTGCACATGTCAAAGCAGGCACTGCGCACCATGTGTGGATCATAAACAGAGCTGCAAAGAACTCTCACGACGTGGTCGCAAGGGCTAAACACATTTACCATAACAGTGCAAGTTTCGGAGCAGGGCTGCCCGCAAAGCGCCTTGCAAACGTGGTCGCATGGGAGAAGTTTCGTGCACGGTTTAGTGCAATTGGTCTGGGTGTGGTTTCTGTCTGACAAATGACACTTCCTGGGACAGGGATGACCACAAGAAAGTTGAGCGTCACAAGGTGTACTGCAGCCGCCTTCCGAAACTGCAGTGAAGTCCTTGGCGTTTGAGACGAGCGTCCTCTTTTCAGGGTGGAGTTGGCACCGAAGCTCTAGCGGACCAACCATCGCTTCTGTTTCGAGAACCCGGGTTAGCTCCTTCCACGACTGAACATGCTCTGCCAGGTATCGGATGTTTGCGATAACGTACAGGCCTTTCGTTGCGGAAGCCAAAGCGTAATAAAAGTCACGGTCTCGATGTCCGCCGTCCTTCCGAGAATACCAGCTTGAGAATGAGAGCAGGACGATGTCACTTTGGTGTCCTTTGGCATGAACCACTTCACCGACGGCAGGAGTCTCGCTCAGGTCACTCATGTTAGACTTTATAAGTTCCGCCTGGCCACTGCTACAGGTGTACACTCTGATTTGTCCAGGGAGATAATCCTGAAGCAAGAGATACTTGACAAGGGAGGCCGCAAACTCAGCTTCAAGAGCGCATGCAATCAGGTTGTCCTTGTCGTAGCAATATTCGTGGCTCACAAAACGTACATTGCAAGACACTCCTGGCACTGAAGACACATGTGAGAAGATTTCG
Organism: Ixodes ricinus; assembly: GCA_037355805.1. Lineage (NCBI taxonomy): Eukaryota > Metazoa > Arthropoda > Arachnida > Ixodida > Ixodidae > Ixodes > Ixodes ricinus. The sequence continues at coordinate 65,325 of JAZHYW010000534.1, forward strand.
TACCTCTCTGACATCTTCTTTCCTTTGAACGCCTCCAGCACTTTTATTGATTGGTAACTAAGACGGTGCTGGCCGAACAGCTGGCAACAGGGAAGCCTTTGTTGGACAAGGCGGTTGAACAGTGAGTCTACTGAATGCCCAGCGTCATCCTGGTGACTGAACTTGTTATCAGTGTCTGCAAAAAGCACCAGATGATGAGGATTCAGCACTACTGCCGGAAGAAGAAAGGCTTCTGGAATCTCCCGTGACCCGTGAACTACCACCAAATGCGGCCGGGGACTGCGCAGTGTCTTCCAGACCTTTGGAAGCGAAGACACCGTAGCTCCAATTATTGCAGCGTCATTCAAGAATTCAGCATGCATTTGTTCCTGCACTTCGCGTTGAAGCATTAGTACGGACCTATACCTTTCCACGAGTTCAGACACGTCCCGACCCTTTTTTGACGCATAGCGACTTACCCAGTAGATATACAGGCGATATCTGCTTTCCATGTCAAGGGCCCAAACGTCTTTCAAGTAGTATACTTCGTCGTCTGTGAGACACTTCTCATTTCCGGGAAAAAATCTCGAAACCACGTCTCTGTTTGTCAACTGCATCCACGTGCTGAGTACGTTATCCCGAACGGTGTCTTGGCTAAAGAACAGACTCTTGTAATGTTGATCGGTCATTACAGACTTGAGTTCACTTTCTCCAAGCAGCATAGATGGTATGCGCCCTGCGTGCTCTTGTTCCATGGTTATCACAGACCTTAGCTGTCCAAGCTCTTTGGTATGCTGGCGCAGCAAGCGCCCAGAGGCTGATTCGACCGCTTCATATATCTCCCTCGTGCCAGTAGCGGGATTTGTTGGTTTACCGGCATAACTGAAAGCAGCATTTGCTTTTGTAACACCTGTGTTCTCAAATTCTTTCAGGACTCGGTCAAGGGTCTCTTCATCTTTAGTCACAATTATAACAGGCCCTTCTGGTTGGCAAACATCTGTGTTGTCTAGCATAACACCAACGAGCTGTTTTGTCAAGAACATTTTGCCAGAGCCTGGCATACCTTCTATGAGTGTCATGTCTCTAGATAAGGCAGCCTGCAGAGCATCGTACTGAAACGAATCCAGATTAGTTTCTTTGTAGCTCGGCCAGTCCCGTTCTTTGTTAGGGCGTACAAACACACGCCTTTGAAACAGATTACTCATGTTGAATGTGGTGTTTCCGTCCATGTACTTTGGGCGTAGTAGATCGTTTTGGCCTCCAATTATGTACCTTTCAAACGGCAATTCAATTTGTGAGGCTTCGCACTGTCTCAACACTTCAAACACAAGATTGAAATCCTCGTGGCGCTCTGGGCATTCAATCATGACGAACCCCCTTAGGGAGACAAGAGCATCAAGACGTTTCGGGTCAAGGAATGCTACCACAATGTGTCCACGATCGTCATCTTTCAAGCTTCTCCAAATTACAGTACCCAAAAAGACAGTGTGGAAGTTGTCTTTACTCAGGCACACCGTAGAGCCCACCAGCAGCTGCTTGTCCAACGATCTATTGTCAACTATGTTGAACACAACCTTGTGGCCGACGCCACTCGCGATGCAGACAAGCTGTCCTACTTTGACCTTAGTGTATATTGCAACACCAGGTGCGTCACTCGGCAGGGAAATGATTGAAGCCTCTTCAGAAGCTTTAGAAGCGGCGAAAGGAACAAACACCTGAGGTTCCAATACTGAGCATCCATATAGTCCGAAAGTGTTTTGATACAAACAGGGTGCCCGTCGAAATTCTCGTTTAATTGCGAGCCCAACAGAAATGCGTCAGGAAGCGTAGATGGCTTCTCGTCGCCATTTCCATCCCCGCAAAAGGACCACCGCGAAGACGCCCCGACCCTCTGAGGTCATCTTCATTGGCCTTTGCAAGACGGAGTCCCACTCTTTCCAGAGTATCAATCACTGTGGTCTCTACCTGCTTCGATTCCCGTAGATAACTGTTGACAACGTCAAACAGCAGGGTAGTTATTCCAAATAAACTCGTTGTCTTTTCGCGCGGGACTAGCTCTACAGTCCGCTCAAGAACAATGACCAGCGGCTTTATGTAACTCTCCCAGAACAACGGCTCCCGTTTCCTACAAGTCATCTGTTGACCAACATTCTGCAGAAACCCGTCGTTTACGGCCACCGCCGTGAGCAGAAGACGAAGGTGTGCCGTTTGTTGGTAGCCACATGCCCTCATCAGAATCTGCAGCAGCGCGCTCAGCGATTCTACGTTACGAGTTGCGTCCACCATCAGGGCATCAAAATCTTCCATCCTGAGCATCAAAGTAAAGACAACCTCAGAAGCTGGTGCATTCTGGAGACCTTTCAGCGCTTGAAAATCGTAGCCTCTTGGTAGGCTCTTGCCGGACCTCAACCTTGTGGTCGGAAATCGCTGAAAGTCTGCGTTGTTGACGACGAGGGGTCACCTCCCTTGGAAAATGTATGGCAGTTCCTTCCAACACGAGGCATTTCACGACAAAACGAGGAAGGTGGCACTGTCTTGACGTCTGTGGCCTTGGACGTATCTTTGAGCGCCCGGGATGACTGTCCCCGGTGTGGTTCAGCCTTTCTTTCGGCACTGCTGCTCCGACTGCTCCGAGAAGAATCGTCATCGGGGTATTGCTTGTCTAATTCCCTCAGCCGGTGCATGCTGCAAAACACAACGCACACTGTCAAGGTGTACGAGCAAAGATGCTCGCTCAAAAATAGTTACCTTATTTTATTTTAGGATGAAAAACGCTCGCTCGTGCTAAGCAAACTAGATATGTCGTATCATGGCCTTAGACTAAGAAACAACAATCACTGCTTGGTAACCTATGAAAATCAGCTTTTCGGCAACCAGAGCTATCGTCAAGAATACAACTTGTTCACATAAATGTTCTTTTGTCACCAATTGGTGACGTCCAGAGCGTAAGTAGGCTTGCTAACAGCATGTATTTGACATATCTGCCAGCAGTGTTAAATATTCAAGCAAACTGGTGTAAGCAGACTAGAAAATAGCTTCATAACTTCACTGTGATTAATTTTGTAAAATAACATTGCACTTCTATAAGATTTAAGCTAATACTATACTTCGTTCACCCTTAAAGAGGCCTCTGACACGCCAAAAAAATAAATTTTTTTTCATGCTAGGCGTTGAAATGGCATATCAGGACATCACAAAAAAATTGTTTCACTATAGAGTTGCGTAGTTTTTATAAAAAATAGAAATACGAGGCCCGATTCAAAGTTCCCGCCGTGCACTGTGACGTAACAGTGTACCGCAAGGTGTCGGGGCGGTCAGAAGGTAGGCATCGCCGGAAGTCACGTGAGTTGTATCTCTCCTCGTGCTTACCGCGAGCGCGTGTAATATTTTTTTAAATATTTTTGTTATTCTCCGCACCTCCACAAGCGATCGAAGCAGACAAGGTTTCTTTTATTTGCCTTTCATCGCTTAATGTTGCTGTAAAGGTAGAAGAAGCGGATTCAGTGAATTGACGTGATCAACTACAATGCCTAGAAGGTGCTGTGTGAGGGACTGTCCCGGTATTTCAGCAACTGAAGAAGAGATCACACAGCATGCATTTCTGAGAGACATACATCGGCCGCATGTGCACCTAGTAAACAAGTTCTACTCATGTTCTAGACAAAATACATACTTTGTGCTCGACGTTTACTTGTACTTTGTACACAAACCAGCTCGTATTCTTTAGACGGCAGGCATCTTTAGCCTGGAGAGTATCCGATGATTCAATGACCTCGGTGTCTGAACCTTCAGCAATGCGATCGGGCGTGTCGTATGCTAGCCAGGGTGCCGAACCGGAACCGAACCGAACCGAAAACCGGAACCGAACCGTTATTTTAGCCGAACCGGAACTGAACCGAACCGAAATCTTCTCCACCATCTTGGAACTGAACCGGAACCGAACCGAAAAAAATATAACGGTAACCGGTTCAAAACGGTTCAAGGTATTTTTTTCTTTTTTGTTAATATCACAAAATGAATATATGGGAATAAAATGTTGCCAGCTGTATTTCTATCTACTGATCACATCGTCATATGCAGGATTGCAATGTGAAATAAATTGTGGGTTTTCGTAGCGCTTTTTTATTGGCACTATTATTAACAATCTGTCACGGTGTCACGTGACGTCATGGTGTCAAGACATGCTGTCAAGTAATGTCACGTGATTGCGTGACGTCACGTGACTCACTGCGTCAAGTCTATTTAATTTGAGGAAGTCACTAGATATATTAACCTTCTTGACAGCATGACGTCACATGACATCACGATTTCGCACCGAGAGTCACGTGACACTGTGACGTAAGCGATTTTCATAACCCCGAGTCGAGTGCTCGGGTTCATAACGATCAGCATCGCCAAACATTCGGGTAACGGCTCATGTCCAATTAAATATGATAGCCCAACTCTAACAATATCTCAAGGTCAGCCTAAGCTTTTGCTTTCCAAACCCCAGCGCATGACTATGATGAACACTGACGGTATATAATTAGCGTCAGATCACGTGGCCGCTTGTTCAGATTGCGGGTTCAGGAGGGGATCGACAGCTGTCTCTTTCCTTTATTTTTTCTGCATCTGCTATGGCGCGGAGGGGAAAACTAATGGATGTTTTCGCAAGCTATTAACTGCAAGTACAAAAAAATGTTGCACTACAAATTTTACATCATCGAGGCACCAAAACATTTGTTCGTTGTTGCTGAACTGCCTCGGAAAGATGTCCCCAAGAATAGAAGTATTGAAATGACTAAATGCGACTTATTAATATGACGTTACATAGAACAAGATTGTGTACGGGAGGGATACTTGAAAGGGAAAAAAAGAGAAGATATTAGTGGCCTCAGAGGGACAGCCGAACGTTGGCAGTCGCTCTAAGTCTCACACGAGCGTCGTTCTCAAGTTATTCCCCAAGTTTCGACCACCTCTGTATTTTGTTTAAAGGAACCATTAAATGATTCTTATACATTCAATAAATACTACTTAGAATCACTCCCTAACGTTAATAACTGAATAAACTTGTCTCAGCTCTTCTTTCTAGGCAATGGCAGCCGCCAAAAAAAAATTAGAGAAATTTGAGCATCGTACATCCCCTCAACTCGGAGCCAGAAGCGGCCACGTGGCCTGGTGCCTATCCTATGCTGCCAACGTTAATCATACTCCCGCGCTGGGGTTGGAAAGGAAGAAAACGCGCACTGAGCTCCAGGCATTGTTAGAGTTTGGCTATTCTCATCACCGCAGAGGTTGGACACGAGCCACTACCCGCGTGTCCGCCCAGGCATTAATTGTAACGAGCCGATGTCCAGTGCTCACGCAGTTCTCGAGTCGAATCCATGAGCCGCGTTCGACTGTCATACGCGGGTGGTTTCGATCCCACAATTACGTCGTCAAGCGTCGCGAAGGCAGGATTAAAAGAAATAGTCCCCTTTTACCGTCGCAATTTCACCGCAACAAAGAAGCTTCTGAATCAGTGGCGGGCCAGACTAGGTCCAGCACGCCTCTGAAAAGTCATGAACAATCAAACCCGATATCGTTTTATGACCCCTTTAAACTTCACGGCGGGCAAAATAAAAGCAATGGAGGGTGGCTGTTAACAAGTGACAAATATAATTGTCGAACTAACACACCACAAACGAATGAGGCAATTCCTCAGGAATACAATATATTCTCTGGAGGAGCAACAAAAAAAATGCGTGTGTGTGTTTGTGTGTGTGTGGGGTGGGGGGGGGGGGGGGGCGCTAGTTTTAAAAACATACTGTGATGTCAAGGTTCCTCTTCCCCGCATCTTCCCTCCGCCTCTACTACCGCAGACCAAAAAGCGTGGCCCCGGAAACTACTTTGTTTGCAAAAACACTGTTGCCAAAAACCGCGTTTTCGTCGTGTCAGACGCTCGCGCCGCTTCTCACGACGATGCACTAAGAATAATAATGTGCCTTCCAAATACTTGGCTTTCACTGAGCGCGAAACTCCTGCAGCGTGCATTTTGCACCATTGAATTTTATTTTCTCAGCAAGAAGAAATCACAATGACCACCGGTATATAGTGTGATGACGTCACGTGCATACCATGTTGAACAGTTCAGCTTTCTGGTGAAATGTCGATGTCGGCAGCGCTAGCAATAGATATCCTAATTGTAAAGTGGTGCAGTATTTATAGCAGTTTCGCGATGAAATACGGCAGCCTAGAGAAATGTTAGAGCGCATGACTGTTGAAGCCTATGTTGTAAAGTGAGGGCCCAATTCAAGTGCAGGTAAAACCGAATATAACATTAGCCTCACGACGCAGTATTTCGTGAAGTTTCGAGCTCATGCAAGCTGATGAAATATGATTTATATTAGGATTTTAAGAATCTTTGTCTGTCCTTCGCGCTATTTATGTATAATTTTTGATTGCATGCATCTTCATGCATCTCTTTTTGCAGTAAGGTGTACTGTAAGGGATTATTTAAAAAAATACCATTAATTATCTCTCTCTTTTTGCACATTTCATGTATTTGCCTTCCGATCTATCATGTGAGCGCAGTATCCTTTTTGGCGTACCCTGCAACCCGATGTTTCGCAACAAAAAACACGTTTACGCAGACTCCACAGCGTAGTTACGAGTATCGCCCTTCCGTGTCGGTCTCAAGCGGTTATTTGAACTTTATAACGTAAAATTTATAGATGATTATAAAAATATATTTATTTACTAACTGAAGAGGTTACAACATAAATAAAGGGCCTGAAGCAATGCCCACACATACACACGCACACACATACACACCAAATTATCTGAAAGGTGCTCTGCAAATCTTTTCCGGCGTTTTATCCTCGACAGGCACGTTGTAAGTGATTTGGGACAGCCTTACACACATTTATAATTTTGAAGCTAATTCAAATAACTATGTGTTCCTCACACATATAACTTCTCAAACATAGAGTCTATTATTGCCTCTTCTATGTGGTGAACATTACTTTTATGTGTCTGTGGGCTGGACAAAAACAAAGTACACAGGGGCGCGCGGCGGAACTATGACGATTACGAACGCAAGCCGTCAGAAAATGTCCAATTAAGTAGCAGCCATGTCGAGTAGAACATTAAATACTACTTCGCTTTACTTAACAAAAACAATCTTGGAGGACCCTTAGAGTGGAACGCGATAGCGTTAACGGGCCTCGTTCGCATCACCTTCTCATTCGCCGTGCAAGCGTGCCCCGCATGGCCTAGTCAGGACTCAGGAGCGTGTCTGACTCGCAACCGAAGGGTCGTGGGTTGGAACTCCGCCTAAAAGTTTTAAATTTATTTCTTTAAGGTAAAATAATTACTTTGTAAAGGGAAGTCATTTGAGACATACGACGACCTTTAATTCGCATTACATGTCATGTTTTAATCACTTTCATCCCACGCGTGACGTCACGTTTCGCGGGAGCATTGGGTGTTTGAAATTCCTGCGCGAGGGCATGTAGCTGTGGCGTATGACCCTATCGACGAATCAGGATTTTCCAGTGACGCACCGACATCGGCCTTTTTTGACATGAGCTCCCTAACGCTATCGCGTTAAAATCATTAATTAGCAAGGGTGACGCTCATTTGCAAATTAAATTGACTGGCATCTTGTCAAGAACAAACCTCAACAGCCAGGCTATGCCAGCTTATCCTGTATAAGAAAATGTTCACTTGGGCAAGCGCTATTTTGGGCCAAATTTGATCTGAGTGCAAAGGGGCGTATAGATTAAAGTGAACGATTTCGATTACTCCTTTCTGAATGATTAGTCTCATGCATCGCGGTGCTGAGTGTAAAAAAATTTTGGTTAGAAAAACAAGCATTGTCACTGCCGCTCGGTGTTTCTATAAAAAATAGACTGAAAGAAATTATCCTAAAAATTTCATGACATTTTGAAACTTTCATTGCTCTTAGATCAGTTGTGTCGTCCTTATATATAAATATATTGTGAAACGTATTTCTTAAAACACATTTTGTGACATATATGGCCACGAGGTGCCAATTTCATAATTTTATGCGATGTAATCAATTACCTTAGTTCAAGGACACAATCACGATTTAACTTCTAATATTGCTACACAAAGTTGTACCAATCACGGGTATTTTATGCGACCTACCACACTTCGCGACAACATTTTGATACCGTGTATAAATAGACCACCTTGAACTTTAGAATTTTACTTAAACAGGAACAAAGAAAGGTCAGGAAAAGACAGTATAGTTCTAAATTTTAAGCTGACCTATTTACAGGTGCGTACCAACAGGCTCAACCCTTTACTGTTGTACTTAAACATTATGATTCAGGTAAAATATTTGTGACTGGTCAACAAGGGGATGTTGAGTCGTATGAACACGACGTTATGTACATTAAAGCAGATTTTTTTTTACTGTTGCGTCAAAATTAAATGCCTGAATTTTATATTTATTTGTACCTGAAAACAAAAAAGAAGCGCACGGACGATAGAAGCTATATAGTTAATCGGTTCACGGCGTAAATGGTGTCTATTGCCCGAACAACGCGGAAAATATATTCTCAGTTTAGCGGTTCAAACCGGTTCGAACCGGTTCGAACCGGTTTGAACCGTTATTTTTGCTCCCCGGAACTGAACCGGAACCGAACCGAAAGCCGTGAACCCGAACCCTAACCGAACCGATAAAAATTTCGGTTCGACACTCTGATGCTAGCAATCCTAATTTCTGCGAGCGTTCTAAAATTTTTTTTCAAAACTTGATAGCTTGTTTTGCGCTTAGTATAGCTCTGTATGATCGGACTGACGGCATGCACTCGTACACTGGCTTGTACTCGCAACGCTTTCATCATTGACCTCCATCACGTCGATCCACTGACTCTTCGTCCTCAAATTTTACAGCACGCAAACTAACCAACGGTGCAGCGGTAAAGAGCCAGTGGTACTGAAACTTCGTTTTCTACGATCGCTCGTACAAAAATCAGAATAAAAAAAAATCTTAAGCACGGTCGCGGAGAGCACGAGGAGTGAAACTCACGTGACTTCCGGTGAACTCACTTTTAGTGACGTAGGTGGATGCCTCCCTTCTGACCGCCCCGACACCTTGCGGTACACTGTTACGTCACAGTGCACGGCGGGAACTTTGAATCGGGCCTCGTATTTCTATTTTTTATAAAAAAACTACGCAACTTTATAGTGAAATAATTTTTTTGTGATGTCCTGATATGCCATTTCAACGCCTAGCATGAAAAAAAATATTTTTTTTGGCGTGTCAGAGGCCCTTTAAGCTGAGACTAGAAGCTCCGCCTTCAGCGCGAGCTCGCTGGCTTCGGCAGTGCTCTGGTTGCGCGAGCCTGCGCGTTCACAATTCCGTTAGCAAGGGCACAAAGCTCGCGCTGAAGGAGGAACTTGTAGTTTCAACTTAAGGGTGAACGGAGTATAGATATACCGAAGTTAAGTGAACCACTGAGCATTGCAAACAAATCTCAATGAGTGTGGATATAAATATAATAGGAATTTTACTGTTAAAACTTTCATCGCGAATGTTGATTTTTTTTACACTAAAGAGCTTGCGCGTGAGCCTAATCAAACGGTTTTTTCCTTTTGATAACACTATTTTAGCTTCGCTTGATGTTATCTTTCCTAGTAATTTTACCAGTGATATACACGTGAAACGCGTCTTACATGCTGGAAGCCTCAATTTAAACGTAAAAACACTGTCAGTAAAGTTGACCCATTGAACTAGAAGACTACGTCATTTGTTTTTCCTTCTTCAAGGAAAGTAATACAAATAAAAATAGAAAAGCAAGTTCGCCACCATCTGTGATTTACCTCCACCAATCTCTAAGAAAATAATGCCCTCCGAGTTTACAACGTTCCATTGTCCCCCTTTGTATAAGGTTGTGAGACGTTTGTGCTACAATGCTACGCGAACAAATCATTCTCGGATTGTGACGTGCCACGTTTGTTTTATTGTGACCGACCAATAATATATTTGTTGGGATATCACTTGTCGTAACACACTCGACCCCCTTGGGATCAGCATAGTGCGACACTCGAAATTGTATCTTACAGATCGAGGGCCGAGAGGCCGAAACACGCAAGATACTTCCTCAAAACACCTGTAGGCGTTGCTAGGCGAGTAAGGATATGTCTGCACCAAATATATATAGTATGCGGGTGCCTTTCCCATCCAATCAAATGCGAAAATCAAACATTATGAATTAAGAAAGGTTGTGGCCGTATACAACGCAGGTGGAATAAAGGGACCCTGAAACTAGAACCGTATTTCTTTCTGCCCCAGTATGAGGAGATCTCAAATTAATCCCTGTTCATGCACTCCATAGACGGCTACGGCGCTTCATCATGTTCCTGTCGGTCGATACCTTAGTAAAATTATTCGCACACCTTCGCTGACCTTACACTTTGTGTCAAGAATAACTCATAGGAAACTAAGAGCCAAAATGAAGTTCAGCTGACTCCGCCAGCAAAAATGTTGGCTACCGCGAGCTTCATATGCGGGGTTTCCTTATAAGATATTTCTGGTTTTCATGCAAGTGAAATTAGATGAATTATTTATATTTTATTGAGCCAGTATCCTAATGAATGCTGTGAACAGGAACAGCGGAAGCCTTTCACTCATTGAAAAGCTCCAAGCAGATGGCATCGCAAATCACGACAACGATCGTTGGTTCGGTTGGGGAGCCACGTGAAGAGGAAGAATCAAAACCAATATTTCGCCTTCATTACAAACTGAAAAAAAAATGGCAACAGAGTGCCCGAAATTTTATTGTAGCCGCCGTAAATGTTTCGTTTCGTTTGAGAAGATTATAGTTGAAGGTAGGTATGCTGCAAAGTTTTGTCAAGCCTGAAGCTCGACCGGTTCGGCAAACCTTCGAATTTTTGGCAATTCAACGAAGTTCGACTTTTTGAACAGTGTTGCCCGACTGCTACACTAAAGATTCAAATATAAAAACCACTAATGTGGGTGGTATTCACTGGGCGCCGTACTTGATCGCAGCGTTTACAGTGCATGCTCAGAACGATACCCCACTTGTCTTCTAAGAGGACTTACACTCTTGGTGGTGTGAATTGCACGTTGCGGAAGCATTGTGGAAGCTCATTGTGAGCTCACGCTCTGCGACAGCGGGCTCAACTATGGCCGGCAATGAGTATCACCTATAGACTTTTTAATGTTTACAAAATCACAGTCCCGCGTGCGGTCTTCACAGCTCCGCACGTGCGTGTTCGTCGCTTCGGAAAGCGAGGAAAGCACGCGCCATACGCACGAACAGTCAAGATGGCACCGGCCGCACGCTCTTTTTTGAAAAGCTCTATATTTCGTTACAAATAAAACATTGTCGCTCGGTCCTGCGCGCGGCCATATATACGAGGGGCGTTCATAAAGTTCGTATTATCGGCAAAAAAAAATTGAAAGAAAACGGAACAAAACAGGCATCAACATGAGCGCGCGTCCCTCTAGTTTCCGCACAGTATAAACATCGCACGCTATAGTAGCTCGGAACGCCGATAGGGAGTTGAAACAAAAATGGCACCGCCCGTCGGTGCCAAGCAGATATGAGTGATCCGCTTTTTTTCATTTGAAGGGAAGAAATTCCAATGATATTCATTCCAATCTGGGAGCGTTGTTCGGAGACAACACCCAAGTTTATGACACTTTGGTTAAATGGCGCAGACGCTTGCAGTGTGGCCAAATAAGAGAAAAGCATTTCAAGGACGGCGACCAAGTGATTGCTGAAGTGGAGCGATTCCTGAACCCTCAAAACCAGGAGTTCTATAACAATGGCCTCCGGCATGTGGTGCATCGCTAGAAAAAGTGGGTAACTTTTGGTGGCGAACATGTAGAAAAGTCTCAACTCCTACTCGAGTTTGATTGCTGAATCTCTATTCCTTCGTGACAATAATACGAACTTTATGAACGCCCTCGTAACGTTCACTGTTTGCAATAAAAAAGTACGAAATCGAATATCTCATCCAAGACGATGCACAAAGTCGCGACTTCAAAGCATAATTCTGGTTAAGAGGTTCTATATCTTGTACTGTATTACTCGCAAGTTCTGTTATGCGCAAGTAGGTTTTTTCACTATTTAAGAGCAAACACATGAACTTTTAAATATTTGATTTTCATTAACACCGCATTCCTCCTTCGCCTTGTGGCGTCAGATCGTTTTTTTTTATTTTTTTCGCATGGGCATAGTAGACGAATTTTAGTCGAACTTTGCTCTAAACTCGGGTTCAATATGTCCCAGGTAGTCTAACTTGATCGAACTCAAAAATCAGCAGGTTCACGAAATCCCCAAGTGAGAGGGAATCTCGCTCTGAACGCACATTCATGTTCACAAATGAGGACCAGAGCAACCCTCATCACTTCAATGTATCTCGCCCTCGGACACACGAAACATTATTGTTGAATGATAAGAATTATACGGGGCCGGTGATCGACGTTAACGATATTCTGACGTGACGCTATGCTTTCCGACAAGTCATTCCTAAAGGATTATCAAGACTGACGAAGGCAAATGCCTTATAATAACGTTTGAAAATACTTCCGTTTCGATATATACCTTCTACGATGGACTAGAAATCAGGGAGTCTTCAAAGGCTTACCTGAACCGAAAGCAGAGGCACATATATCCCTGATAATTTTGGGTCGAAGAACCTAGCCCACAAAGTAAACAAAAACAAAGGAACGTCTTTAGCGTCGTCTTCTCACCGAATCCCAGAATGCACGTGCACCCGTTTTCGTAATAATTAAAATGCAAATACGAAATTACCGCCATGTCGACTCCTTGAAAAACTTTTTTTCTTCTGCGTGTGGACTCAAAATTATCACTACAAATAAAACGTACTCGCCGTTATTGTTTTATCAGAGCGATAATATGCAACCACCCGCGAACAAACTGAACCTAAACAAAGGATTCGTGCAATCACCCCATGACCTCCGCCGATTCGCCTTTGTGGTTCGGTTTAATGTTTTGTTCTTGTTAGTTGTTGTTGAAGTTTGTAGTTGTTTGTTATTTGTTGTTTGATGTTTGATGTTTGTTGTTGTCGTCGTCGTCGTTGTCGTTGTTGTTCTTGTTGTTGTTTGGAATACCGCACTGAGCGCCTTGCTCTGTACCTCGCGGAACGTATCTTCGGGGATCAGTTGCCGAATGGGCTGGCGCACACCAGCTCGAAGCACGTGGAGCGAAAGCTCGCGCTGCGGAGTCCGGAATCCTGGGTTCAATCCCCCCCCCTGCCCGGTTCGATCTGGGTGAGCATCGTACCGGCGTGCGGTCGTGTATCACTACTGCGTGATGCACGTTAAAGACCCCAGGCAAGCGGTTGTACTGCACTGGCTAAATTTTTTATCTACAGCTGGGAGACTCGTCGCCCGTTAAGGCAGACCAAGTTTTAGGCTGTATAAATATACACACAACCCAATTTGTTTTTGGAACGCATCTTTAATGCACGAGCCGGTTCGGCTGCCAGAGTTGAAAAGCATGAGCGCGTAGGTAATAGACAATGTATACATTGTCTATTACCCGCCACGATGGCTAGACCGACGAGCAGCGCCTGCACAACGTCTATTTGTCGCTTGAGGGGCCTGCCAATCACTAGTACGAAAATTATGAGTCCTCTTTGACATCGTGGGACGTTTTCATGAGCGAGCTGAAAGGGACATTTGTCAACCAACACCGCCGAGAGAGAACCGAAGACCTGCTTCGAACGCGCGTGGCAATATACATACATATATGTATGTATATTTCCACGCGCGTCCCCGAGAAAGCGCGTCCGCGGCCGCATGGTTCTAGTGCTTGGCTCCCAAACAAATGGACAAGGTTCGATGCCTGGAAGCCGACGCACCTTTTTGGTATATCTGTCAATGTCGCGTTCTGGTGAATTCGAGAACCCTGTTGATTTTTCGAGGACCGAATGTTCTGCGCATCGAAGACTATATTCCGATTGTTCCAGAATCCCACGCGTGTAGATAAGGGGCTCCACGTGGTGAGCCGGAGGAAGTCTCGCCCCAGCACTCGATGCTGTTCCGCCGACATCGACGCCTTCGACGCTAACCTTCGTCTATTTTTTTTTTGTTTGGGGGGGGGGGGCACATGTTTGCCCTATCAGACGTTTAGTTTCTCCAGTTATTCGCCGCCAGATAATTTGGTCAATCGTGACATTTTAGTGGAGGTGCGGGGTACCTATGCCTAAGGTTACTCATTCGCCCCCGCGGAACCGTCAACCAAGTCCGATTCTAAGTTCGTCAAGAAGACCGCTCTTTGAGGAACCTTTGAGGAACACCCGCCGCACCCAGGAACAGCCTCCTGAATTTGGTCTGCTGCTGGACAAGCCCAAGCCGAAGAAGACAACGATGGCCGACCAGTTGAAGACCCCGGCCACTTCTAGCATCGTTTACCTGAACATCTCACCACGGATGGTTGATCCGTTCCACGGCGAACAATACAAAGACGTCGAAGACTGGATCGACCATATGTACGAACGCGCTGCCGCCACAATGGCTGGACCGATGAGCAGCGCCTCCACAACGTCTATTTGTCGCTTGAGGGGCCTGCCAAGCACTAGTACGAAAATTATGAGCCCTCTTTGACATCGTGGGACGTTTTCACGAGCGAGCTGAAGGGGGCATTTGTCAACCAACACCGCCGAGAGAGAACCGAAGACCTACTTCGAACCAGAACCCAGGGCCCTAATGAGAGCGTCACCGGTTTCGTAGATGACGTTCTGCGCCTGAGCGCCCACGCCGACCCTCAGGCTACAAAAGAGAAAAATCTAAGAATCCTCATGCGGGACGTGAAAGATATCTTCGGCGGCCTTGTCCGCAGCCCTCCGACAACAGTCGAAGATTTGGCCATCAAGGCGACGATCATTGAGCGTACCCTGCAATCCCGAGCCAGTCACTATCAGCGACAACACGGCCTCGCTGTCTTGGGGCCGTCTAACTGCGATATTGGCTCTGACATCCCAGGCATTCGCGAGATCATTCGCGACGTCGTCCGGAAAGAGCTCAGGAAGCCCCTGCGAAGTTGTCCACGAGGAAGTTCAGCGGGCAATCCAACAAAAGGCTCCTGCCAGTGTAGCAGCACCAAAGGAGCCCACCCTGACCTATGCCGCAGTAGCTCAGAGATCGGCGCCTGCTGCTCGGCAGTATTCAACGTTGCATCGACGTGAACCAGTGCCGTAGACTTTCCAACGTCGGGAAGGGCAGCCCCAGCTCGTCCGACTGGACAACCGCCACCTAGTAAGACGGTTGTGTGGCACACGGCCGATTGACAACCCCTGTGTTATCACTGCGGCGAGGCCAACCACTTCTGCCGGAGGTGCCCATACCGACAAATGGGCCTGAGAGCTTCCGAGCCGAGCGACCCGCGAGCCCGCCTGGGGGAGCGACAAAGAGACATCGGGAAGTACCTCCGACGACCCCTGTCACCGGTGTCGACTCCACCCGAGGTTCCCGTTCACCTTCATTTCGACGTTGCGCTCTCGCCCTTCCGCCGCTCTCGTCGGGATAGCCTGTCCCCCTATCTCGTTGGGAAAACGAAGTGCGGCAACGCCTGGAGGTGGCGTTGTCGAAGACGACCGGTGTAAATAACCCCCAAGAACGCCGGAGCGCTCCTACTCTCTCGATGCTACGCATCGCGACGACACCCCTGCAACCTTGCCCAGCAACATAAACGTTGCTATCGACGGCCACGATGCATCGGTACTCGTGGACACCGAGCGGACTACACAGTCTTGAGTGGGAGGCTCTCTCACCTTCTTCAACAAGTGACGACGTCGTGGGATGGACCTTAAATATGAACCTCCGGAGGGCACCTCATCACGCCAGTCGGAAGATGCACTGCTCGCGTCGAGATCCACGGTGAGACGTGGTGAAGTTCGTCGTTCTGAAAGAATGTGTGAGACGCGTTAACCTTGGAATGGACTTTCTCTGCAAGTATGGCGCCGTCATCGACCTCGGGGCAAACCATATTGATACTGCGAAAGCCTGGTCTGCCACCAGTGGAGCCCAACACGACGTCAACCGCGATCCGAGTTATCGCCGACCATGTGAACCTGCCACCACGGTCAAGTGTTTTCGTAGACGTCATAACCGACGCAGCCATGCGCGGCGAAGGTCTTCTGAAAGTCAACGTCCAACTGTCCTTTGAAAAAGGGATTGGCGTCGCATGAGGCATAACGGATCTCCAAGCAGGAAGTACAACTGTTCTCGTGACAAACTTTCGAGAGGATCCGCAGCACTTAACGAAGGGTGCCACCGTGGGCCACGCCGATGAGCTTCAAGTGCCAGCCGTGGTCACCGCCATCTCTGAGAAAACCTCCTCGTCACAGCACAAGAGCAAGTCGCCACCGCAACTCGAGATCGACCACGAGCTCCCAGCTCCAAAGCGCCGGCAACTGGTCGATCACCTCGCTGAATACAGTGACTGTTTTGCCACGTCGTCGAAAGTTCGCCAAACATTAGTGGCGAAACATTGCATTGTTACCGATGGCGACGTGCACCCAGTCCACCAGTCACCCTACCCTGTCTCTTTGAAAGAGAGGGAATTAGTCATCCGAGAACAAGTTCAGGAAATGCTCCACGATGACATCATCCAGCCGTCAAGGGAGCCCAACATGACGTCAACCGCAATCCGAGTTATCGCCGACCATGTGAACCTGCCGCCACGGTCAAGTGTTTTCGTAGCCGTCATAATCGACGCACCCATGCGCGGTGAAGGTCTCCTGGAAGTCAACGTCCAACTGCCCTTTGAAAAAGAAATTGGAGTCGCACGAGGCATAACGGACCTCCAAGCAGGAAGTACAACTCTCCTCGTGACAAACTTTCAAGATGATCCGCAGCACCTAAATAAGGGTACCACCGTGGCCCACGTCGATGAGCTTCAAGTGCCAGCCGTGGTCACCGCAAACTCCGAGGAAACCTCCTCGTCACAGCACAAGAGCAAGTCGCCCCCGCAGCTCGAGATCGACCACGAGCTGCCGGCTCATAAGCGCCGGCAGCTGGATGATCTCCTCGCTGAATACAGTGACTATTTTGCCGCGTCGTCGAAAGTTCGCCGAACACAGGTGGCGAAACATCGCATTGTTACCGATGGTGACGTGCACCCAGTCCACAAGTCACCGTACCATGTCCCTTTGAAAGAGAGGAAATTAGTCATCCAAGAACATGTTCAGGAAATGCTCAATGATGACATCATCCAGCCATCAAGGAGTCCATGGGCTTCACCTGTTGTGCTCGTAAAGAAAAAGGACGGAACCCTGAGCTTCTGTGTAGATTATGGTACTCAATGGTGTCACGAAGAAAGACATCTATCCGCTCCCCCGCATCGACGATACTTCTAGACCGTCTGCGCCACTCCCGATACTTTTCCCATGGCCTCCGAGATCCCGAAGCGCGCGCGCTTCAGGATCTCGGAGGCCATGCTTTTTGTCGATGGACTTGAAGAGTGGCTACTGGGAGATCGAGGTTAACGAACGGGACCGGGAGAAAACTACCTTCGTCACGCCCGACTTACTGTACGAATTTAAAGTGATGCCCTTTGGATTATGCACAGTGCCGGCGACCTTCCAGCGTGTCATGGACAGCGTGCTAGCAGGCTTAAAATGGCAGAGCTGTCTCGTCTACCCCGACAACGTTGTGGTGTTAGCCAGCAACTTCGACGAGCACTTACGACGACTCCGTACCGTAATTCAATCCATCATGTGTCTCCAATTACTTCCACCATTCCATACGCACTACTCAACGTGAAAGAACTAAAACAAATAGACAATGACCATTGAAAAAGCGGTTAAAGTGCAGGCGAGCTGGTGTAAGTTCTACATATGTATAATGTATATAAGCCGTAGAGGCTATAAAGTTTTTAGCTGAGTTTGAGACGTTGTCTGTTCCTTTTTCTTCCCACTTCACGAGTTTCCGTTTTTCAAACCACAGTCTCAGGTTTCAATCATCATGTACAATGATCATAAAAGCATACAAGAAGGCCATGGGTCTCCAGATAAGCATGTCCAACGAACGTCTCCTACGGTTAGAAGTGCATGCACAATACGGCCCAGGAGCTGATTGAGGCACATTTCTCCAACCAGGGCCTCTAAACTCGTCAAACACGAAGTTGGGGCTGAAGTTGACGAAGCGCACCGATTGGCCTATCACGACGATGACTACGCGGTTTTTTCGCCGACGTCCAATCGGGGCCCTCCGCGCACTTTTGGCTCTAACTTTGTGTTTCACGAGTTTAGGGCTCCTGAGAGCAAGGTTGAAAGTCACGGAAACGGGGAGATTCATCCTCTCACGCCCTGAGACTCTCGTTCCCTTCACACGCCTCCTCAGACTGAAAGCATACCCCATGCCATCCGGAATATCACCGTGCCTTCCCTCACAACATGCACGCAGTACACCACGCGCAACGAAGGTAGGCCCGTGCACGGGCCGTTGACAAGCAGTACGGAGGTCAACCCTCCACGGCCTACATGTTTGCGGCGTTCTACCCCGGAAGAGCAGCCACAACAGCCGCCGTTATCATGAACTACGAACATCGGTGTAGCGTATCAATCCCCCTAAACAACCCCCTTCAAACCGAGGAAGCGGCCATAGCCCTCGCGTGAACAGAGACCGAGGCCGAAGTCATCGTCACCTACTCTCAGCAGACGTGTCGCAACATCGGTAACGGACGAATTCATACCAACACCTCTGAATCATCAATCAGAAGCCGCCAACGAGCCAAGTCAAAGTCGTGTGGGCGCCCGCCCGCCACGGCGCTCCTGGCAACGAGATCGCTAACCTCGTAGATCGAGATTTGACCCACCGAGCCGACGCCGAGGAAACTGAGCCCGCGCGCATGCACATCTAATATTGTACCATAAGATTAAACAGCACTACAAACTAACACGCAGAACATACCCTTTTGCACACAAGTCACTACCTAGAGAACAGACTGCTCCGTGCCCTACAGGTCAACACATTTCCTCACCCCACCAGAAATCATCTCATAGCCCCTACACAATTTTCCCCACAATGCCGCTTCTGCGGAGAACCCGGATCCCTTAGACATATGGTAGGAGGCCGCACACAAACAGCACTAGATACCCCCAACTCTTACCCCAACACCGGGCCTTGGGAGAGATCCTTGGCCAGCTCCGACCTCAAGGCATACTGCATTAAGGACGCCTCCTAAAGTCTCTTTCAGACAATAAAGATGCTTATTCTCTCTCTCTCTCTGTCTACATGTATGGCAGTTTGACACGGTCAAGTTTGTACAACCCAAAACGAGTCCTAACAAGTCTCTTTTCGCAGCGCCCCCTGGGCAACGCAGGAAACCTATGGCATCCTAATGCCTGTCGTACGATTTCCCTTTGTCGTCGCTCGAGGTATTCCCGGGTCTCGCTGGGGTACTACAAGTAACGACATTGGCGAAAGTTAGCCCAGGTACGACGATAACTTTTCAAAGTTCTCGAGTGATGATATAGCGGTCGCAGCAACAAAGGCTCTTTCAACGCAGTGCGTTTCGTTTTCTCATGACTTATGTCTTGAGGTTCTCGCGGTGTTCTGCCAGATAATCTTCAGAATTAGTCAGCGTCACTCCAAGGTATTTACATTGCGTACCAATAGGGAGCGCATGCGGTGTTCTGGATGGTAAGGGTCTCAAGGCCTTCGCCTTGATCGGCAAACATCACTACAGCTGACTTGCTGGCACTGAATGTAGTTGGAGCCGATACGCTTCTGCCTCACACGCGATCAGCAGTATCCTCATGTCTGCCACGTTGTCAGCCATGAGAACGAAGTCGTCCGCGAAAGCGAGCCGGGGAGCCGCCGTTTTATCACGTCGCCGTGTTGCTAATGTTGTAAAGTGAGCCCGACGACCGTTTGTTCGCGAGCTTTCTCCATGTCGGATCTGTATATGTAGAGAACGGGAGACATAAACGCGAAATGCACAGCGCCATCTAGTGGGGCGCCGAAGAACATGCTCCGTCCCACCATTTGGCTTCGGCGCAGGCAAAGGCCATGCAGGCGCGAAAACGTATACAGCTCAGAAGAATCCTTCGCTGACACAAGCACTCGCGCAAAGAAAGCGCTTTCAAAAACCAGGCGTCCGCGCCCGTGCTTTTGTCGGCACTCAAAGCCAAATTTCGAGCTGAAGTGAACGTCCGCTATGTTGGTTGTGGTGAGAAACCAGCGACGAGCACGTACATGCGCCAGAAGAGCGAAAAACAATACTAATCCTTAGTTCGCAGGTGTGGGTGAGGACCAATGGCGGGGAGCAGTATAGGCCTCAAGTGTTACCGACAACGCTACGAAATTGACAAACAGCAGAGGAATCTCGACGCAACAAAGCTGGTAGAGCACAAAGTGTTGCCAGACGTTCGAACAACTTCGCATATGGTCTATTTTGACAGGCTTGCACGAGCGGAGACATATGGCGGCTGCCGGATGCCCTGCGTTGCTTGCTGCTTGCATTGAATCTTCTCGTTAACCTCTTCTGCATAAATATGTCACTCAACGGCGTACATACAAGCTTGGTTTTGGAGGGACTGCTCATCAGCTTGTTCTAAGCAGCGTACCTGAAAGAGAGCTATGCCAAAGACGTCAGCCAAAGCTCTAGCTCGAGTGTAATGGCACGTGATTATTGCTTCTCATGCGCCTGTGCGCCCGCCTCCAATGCGTGTGCGATCCTCTAAAAACAGGTGCGGGAGTGCCTGTGACAATTCAGAAGTGAACGGTTTGCGTGCGTAGCTTATAACTGTGCTTAAGGATTTTAAGAGTGAAAACTTACCGTCAAGGCACATTCGAATTTTGAAGACGAAGAAAACGATACTTCGGAAGCGTTTTTGTGTGTTTGTATTGCACTGTAAAACGGAAAACTAAATCTGCACGCCTTCGCGTATTATCAATTTCCCAGTGCGGGTACATGACTGGTGCAGGCTGAAAAAAGGGTGGGGAAAAGGGAAAAAATATTTGGGGTTAGGGTTTGAAATTTTTATCTCGACTTTCGTATACCTACTAAAGTCATATTAATATACAACTTTCCTTCACGGCTGACGCCACCTTGACTGGCGGAACTTTCAGTATGGTCGAAAACATCGTTTTTTCTCGATAGGCCAATGGGAGGTGTTCATGTTTTATGCGCAAATGCCACTAATATTTGTTATCCGTGGTCTTTCTTTTTAATTTTTTTTTCAGTAAGAAATGTTTATTTCTTCTTTCGTCGCCCATTCCCTATCGCGAAACAACTTGGCTCGGAACAACAAGAGTAAGTGCGAAAGGTTTACATCATCGTTCTGGGGTGATTGGAAGCGTGAAATATTGAGCCTGAGACGCTGCACAACTAATTAACTAATAACGCACAAATGTAGCAAGAGTGTGAATCGGAAAATTAAAGGCGCGTCATGAGGCCTGTTTATGTTATAAATGACACCCGGGAAGCCAATTCGTACAAACACTAGTCATTTACACTCGTTAAATATTGACGATAAAATTTCCTAGTTGTCGTACGAAAATTATTTGAAAATTAAAACAGCCCAACGGAAGGAGGGACCTGATGAAGGACGACGCAGACACAGCGCAATCTTATGAACCTGGACACTAAAAATATATGTATATATAAATTCGATAGCACAAAGTTAAGGCTCATAAATTCTTTATCACCCATTATTTTGTTAGTATGATAAAAATTTGTAGTAATTAACCCATTTTTCTAGTACTTACACAACCTTCCCCCCCCCCCCCCCTTGTCTTTTTGCCTTGTGCCAAACTTGAACTCCGACCGACATATATTTTTGGTACTTACTACTGCGTGATGAATTTAGAATACCCCATGTGCCGGGTTAGCACTGAGTAGTCGTGTTGTACTTTCCTAATTGCTCATTTACAAAAAAGAACAGAAACATCAATGCAAAGATATGACATTTAACCTTTGGTCAACAGTTATAAATAGAAGTTGTGTATGCGTTATTTTTTTAACACTGTAATGTAATAACGCCAAAGTATTTGCAGCGAAATTGAATCGTTATACATGCTGCAGTGAAATAAGAAAATAGGCTTCGTTTTGGCGTGGAGTACAACGATGGATAGGAGTGTGGGATTACAGTGTTAGAAGGCGTTGACTCTGCATGGCAAAGTAATTGAAGCGGCGACTTCTAAAGCTGACGTCGTAATTTTATATTGTTTTGTGTTTTATATCAGTAAAATAAACACATATTGTGCAAATCTAAAAAAAGAAAAAGAAGTCACATGGGTTTGTTGTAAACAACGAATAAAGAGGTGCTCGCGTTTGGGCCGTGTGGTACTCAAGGTCATGTCGCGGAGCGATCAAGTCTGCCTGTGCAATCAGTGACAGGATGCGGAGAAAAGCGCTCGCATACTGGGACCCGCTGTGCTAACAGTACTTGTGCATGTCGCAATTTTTGACGCAATCGAGAAAATTGAGGGGTTCATGAAATTATAAAGAAACACGGCTTTTTTAGCGAGAACCTGCTGTCATCTAGCGTTCCAGAACGAACATTTAAAAAAATCTTCAGTATACTAGAAAAAGACTCAAGAAACCGTTTTTTCTTCGTTTCCTTTTTTTTTTCGACCAGTTTTAGTCAGTTTAACCCGCTTCGCTTATTTGGTGGAGACGCCGGAGCATGTTGATTGATTACCAGAAAGAGGCATACCTGACAAGTCATTTCCACCAGTACGTCTTCATGGGGAAGGTGCCAGTCTCGAGCGTGGAGACTGGGTCGACGTGAAAATGATAGCGTCGGCAACGGTACAAGCTTTCTTTCGTTTCCCGTCACCACATATTGCATTGTTCCCCGTCTGTGGAAATCGTGGATCAATTACCGCTGCTAACGGATCCGCAACGACATCCTGGTCGTACGACAGGCAGAAATGACACTCGAGGAAGACACTTGCGCAAGTTCGAAGTGGCGACAGTTCGATAATAAAAGCAAATACCGTTGAGACTAATACAGGAAACTCCGGTGTAAAATGGGAGACGGAAGTAGAAAGCGATCCTGGCGGTATGGAGTGGACAACTCGCCACTTTCCCCGGAAATGAATCAAGTGGGTGTGACTCACTAGAGAAATTGATAGTCTATGAAATATTTCTTTTTTTTTTCTTTTTTTTTTTTGATGGAGCCTACGGTGCATAAGCTTGTAATATTGAACCTCTTGGTATTTCGATGTCAAAACGCAGTGTGTTGTATAGACCAGTCAGGATTTGTATAGCGATTTTGTACAACTTAAATAATTATAAATCTTTTCTGAGCTTGTTGATTTATTTGTTTTACTCCAACCGAAACATGTCTTATTAGATCTCCTTGGCTCCAAGTGACCATAATTGGCAAGGCATCATTTTTTTATGGGGTCGACTTAAAATGACTCTAAGTGACTAGAAGTGATTAATAATTATAATTATGTGATTTTTTGTTTGCTTACAGTTATGAACGGCTTCAAGTAGCTTTTATTGGCTATTAGCATCTTCTTTAACAAGATTTAAATGGCTGCCAATGGCTATTGATGAGATAATTGACAATTATCTATTTCGTTGTTGGTGAATGCATATGGCTTGAACTGGCTATTATTGGCTATCAGCCTCCACTTTTATATATATTTGCTAGAAATGGCTACAAATATTAATAATGAGTAATGAAAACTGAGCTATTTCTGTTTATAAACTGGAATGACTTGAGGTGGCTATTGTTGGCTATTAGAATATATTTCTTACCAGATTGGCTCAATGGCTACTAATGGCTGTTAGTCAGTATAATAGCAATTATGTGCTGTCTGAGTGTTTATGAATGAGAATGGCTTCAAGTGGCTAACCTATTTTCGAATAGATTGGCTGCAAATGGCTACAAACCGCTGTTAGTAGATAACTATTGCTTGAGCTATTTTTATATTTACGAAATGGAATGGCTTCAAGTGGATAATGTTGACTATTTGTATTTATTTCTGACCAGATTGAATTGAATGGCTGCTGATGGATATTGATGAGATCATTAAACAATTATGTGCTATTTCGGTGCTTAGAAATGAGCATGGCTTCAAGCGGCTATTATTGGCTTATGCATCAAATTTGAGATAAATTGATTGAAATGGCTACAAATGGCTATTAGTGACTAGTGTTGATATTTATGGGCGTTTTAGTGTTTACTAACTGGAATGACTTTAAGCGGCTACTGTTGGCTATTAGCATCTATTTCTGACCAGATTGGCTTCAAATGGCTTGCAATGGCTATTCGTGAGTATAATTGACAATTATGTGCTATTTCAGTGTTTCTGGATGAAAATGGCCACAAGTGGCTACTACTGGCTATGAGCATTTATTTTTATTGCAATGGCTTGATTTGGCTACAAATGGCTATTAGTGACTAGTGTTGATAGTTATGAGCAATTTGTGTGTTTAACAACTGGAATGGCTTTAAGTGGCTATTGTTGGCTATTTTCATCTATTTCTGTGCAGATTGGCTTCAAATGGCTAGCAATGGCTATTAGTGTGTGTAAACAATTCTGTGCAATTTCAGTGTTTATAGATAAAACAGGCTACAAGTGGCTAATATTGTCTATAAGCATTTATTCTTTATTAGATTGGCTTGAAATGGCTACAAATGGCCATTAGTGAATAGTGTTCATAGTTATGAGCGATTTTTGTGTTTACTAACTGGAATGGCTTTTAGTGGCTATTGTTGGCTATTGGCATCTATTTGTGAGAAGATTGGCTTCAAATGGCTAGTAATGGCTATTAGCGAGTATAATTGATAATTATGTCCTATTTCAGTGTTTTTGAATGAAACTGGCTACCAGTGGCTATTATTGGCTATAAGCATTTATTCTTTATTAGATTGGCTTGAAATGGCTACAAATGGCCAGTAGTGAATAGTGTTCATAGTTATGAGCGATTTTTGTGTTTACTAACTGGAATGGCTTTTAGTGGCTATTGTTGGCTGTTGGCATCTATTTGGGAGAAGATTGGCTTCAAATGGCTAGTAATTGCTATTAGCGAGTATAATTGACTATTATGTCATATTTCAGTGTTTTTGGATGAAACTGGCTACCAGTGGCTACTATTGGCTATAAGCATTTATTCTTTATTAGATTGGCTTGAAATGCCTACAAATGGCCAGTAGTGAATAGTGTTCATAGTTATGAGCGATTTTTGTGTTTACTAACTGGAATGGCTTTTAGTGGCTATTGTTGGCTGTTGGCATCTATTTGGGAGAAGATTGGCTTCAAATGGCTAGTAATTGCTATTAGCGAGTATAATTGACTATTATGTCATATTTCAGTGTTTTTGGATGAAACTGGCTACCAGTGGCTACTATTGGCTATAAGCATTTATTCTTTATTAGATTGGCTTGAAATGGCTACAAATGGCCAGTAGTGAATAGTGTTCATAGTTATGAGCGATTTTTGTGTTTACTAACTGGAATGGCTTTTAGTGGCTATTGTTGGCTATTGGCATCTATTTGGGAGAAGATTGGCTTCAAATGGCTAGTAATTGCTATTAGCGAGTATAATTGACTATTATGTCCTATTTCAGTGTTTTTGGATGAAACTGGCTACCAGTGGCTATTACTGGCTATAAGCATTTAGATTGGCTTAAAATTGCTACAAATTGCTAGTAATGACAAGTGTTGATATTTATAAGCAGGTTTTATGTCTACTAACTGGACTGGCTTTTAGTGGCTATTGTTGGCTATTAGCATCTATTTCTGGCGAGATTCACCTCAAATGGCTTGCAATGGCTATTAGCGAGTGTAATTGACAATTCTGTGCTATTTCAGTGCTTTTGGATGAAGCTGTCTACAAGTGGCTATTACTGGCTATAAGCATTTAGCTTGGCTTAAAATTGTTACAAATGGCTAGTAGTGATTAGTGTTGAAATTTATAAGCAGTTTTTATGTTTACTAACTCGAATGGCTCATAGTGGCTATTGTTGGCTATTAGAATCTATTTCTGGCCAGTTCGCCTCAAATGGCTTGCAATGGCTATTAGCAAGTATAATTGACAATTCTGTGCTATTTCAGTGCTTTTGGATGAAACTGTCTACAAGTGGCTATTACTGGCTATAAGCATTTAGGTTGGCTTAAAATTGCTACAAATGGCTAGTAGTGATTAGTGTTGAAATTTATAAGCAGTTTTTATGTTTACTAACTGGAATGGCTTTTAGTGGCCATTGTTGGCTATTAGCATCTATTTCTGGCCAGATTCGCCTCAAATGGCTTGCAATGGCTATTAGCGAGTATAATTAACAATTCTGTGCTATTTCACCTTTTATGGACGAAACTGGCTACAAGTGGCTATTATTGACTACAAGCATTTATTCCTTATTAAATTGGTTTTAAATAACTACAAAGGGCTATTAGTGGCTAGTCTTGATAGTTATGAGCAATTTTAGTGTTTACTAATGGGACTGGCTTTTAGTAGCTGTTGTTGGCTATTATCATTCATTTTTGACCAGATTGGCTTCAATGGGCTAGCAATGGCTATAGCCAGTATAACTCTGGATATTCATAAATAGACATTCATAGCCATTCAATGGATATTAACTAATAGCCATTCATAGCCATTCGAAGCCAATTTGGTAAAAAATAGATGATAGTAACAGAGTGTCGAACCGGAACCGAACCGAACCGAAAACCGGAACTGAACCGTTATTTTTAGCCGAACCGGAACTGAACCGAACCGAAATCTTTGCCGCCATCTTGGAACTGAACCGGAACTGAACCGGAAAAAAATATAACGGTTACCGGTTCAAAACGGTTCACGGTATTTTTTTTTACAGAACGCATGTTTGAGAAATAGAAATGGGCAGCTTTATTTCTATGTAGTGATCAAATTGTCAAATACCGAATTGCAATATTTTAAAAATTGTGGCTTTTTGCGGTGCTTTTGGATTGGCGCTGTGATAAATCATGTGTCACGTGGTCACGCGACATCATGGTGGTCAAGACTTGCTGTCCAGTAATGTCACGTCACGTGGCCCCGCGGCATAGTCATGTGAGTCTCTGCGTCCAGTCGATTTAAATAATAATAATAATTGGGGTTGTGTGGATATTTATACAGCGAGTCGTTCGTCAGCCATTTTAAGTTGCGACGAGTCACTCGCTGTAGATGAGCAATTTAGCCAGTGCGGTACAACCGCTAGCCTGGGGTCTTCAACGTGCACCACGCAATAGTGATACACAACCGCACGCCGGTACGATGCTCATCCAGATCGAAACGGGCAGGGGTGGGGATTGAACAGTCGATTTAACCGATCTTACCAGCCAGCTTGGCTACGCCACCGCTGCCGCAATGCATCGAGGGAACTTTAGTCTTTCTGCATGAGCGACAACCTCGCAGGAGCTCTGCGAGTGCAGAACACCAGGTGTCACGAGCTCTCTCGGGCGTTGCCGCGTGCAACCTCTGAACGAAAGTTATGGCGGCTTCGCGCATGTGCCGAACGCTTGGACGAAGGATATGGTATATTGAGAACGTCACAGGATTTATTGGCATTGTTGACACTGTGATGTCACATGACATTACGACTCCCCATTGCGAGTCACGTGACACCGTGAAGCACTCGATTGTCATGAGCGTGAGTCAAGTACTCGGGTTCATGACAATCGCATTGCCAAACACTGGGGTAATGGCTCGTGTTGAATCAAAGATGAGAATAGCCGAAGTCTAACAATGTCTAAAGCTCAACACATGCTTCATTCTTTGCCAACCGCATCGCATGACTGTAATGAACACTGACAGTATATAATTAGCGTCAGATCACGTGGCCACTTGTCCTAGTTAGTTGAGGAGGGGAATGGTGCTTCTTTCCTTTGTTTTTCCTGTGTCTGCCATTGAACGAAAAAAAAACTAATGGATGTTTTTTTTTGAAAGCTATCAACGTCAGGGATTAGCTCTTAGCGGTTTTTACCGAAAGTTCAAAAATTGTTACACTACTCATTTTACATGTACACACACATCATTGAGGCACCCAAACATGTTTTCGTTGTTGCTGAACTGTCTCATAAAGTTTTCCCCGAGAGTATGAACATGGAAAGAACTAAATGTGGCTTATCAATCGGACGATAAGTAGAACTACAAATGTACGAAAGAAATACCAGAAAAGAAATATCCTAGTGGCCTCAGAGGGACTGCCGAACGTTGAGAGCCGCTTTAATTCTGGCAGGAGTGTCGTTATAAAGCTGTTCCCCAAGCTTTGACCACCACCGTATTTTGTTCTAACCTCACAGTTTTTCTGTGAAAAATAAAATAGATGCAGTATTACTGTTCACAATTGACACAAATATAATTGTCTAATTAACATCCACAAACGGAGGAAGTAGTTTCTCGGGAATGAAGGTGTTCTCTAAAAGAGCATCGAAACGAAAAAAAAGAGGGAAAGGGGGTGGTGGGTATAGTTTTAAAACATACATTGTTCTAAAGATTCCTCTGCTCCGTATCTTCGGCAGAGATCAGAAAGCGTCGTCTAGAAAACTACTTGGTTCTCAAAAATACTTTTGCCAGAAAGCACGCTATCGTTGTGCCAGACTCTCGCGCGGTTCCTCACCACGTTGCAAGAACCAAGAATAATTTGTTTCTCTCGAATACATGGCTTGCACTGAGCGCGAACCTTCTGCAGTGTGTATTTTGCACCACCGGATTTGATTTTCTCAGCAAGAACAGAGCGCAATGACCACCAGCATATAGTGCGATGACGTCACGTGCAAACCATGGTAAACAGTTAAGTTTTTTTGGTGAAATGCGATGTTCTTAACACTGGCAAAAAGTGTATGTGAAAATTGTAAATTTGTGCAGTATATATAACAGTTTCGCGATGGTCTGCGGCAGCCTAATAAGATGTTAGAGTGCGCATGACCGAGAAAGCAGAGTTATAGAGTGAGGGCCCCAAACAAGTGCACGTAAAACCGAATTTAACATTCGCCTCCATAAACAGTATTTTGTGAAGGTCCAATCTCGTACAAGCTAATGTCCAAATGTAATTTATATTAGAAATATATTGTTTCTTCTTCGCGCTATTTATGTGTAATTAGGAATATAATTGCATGCATCATCTCTATGTATATTTTTTGCAGTAAGGCGTTGTGGATGGAAGTATTTAGAAGAATACCATTTATTGTTTCTCTGCACATTTCGTGCATTTTCCTTCAGATCTAGTATGTGAGCACACAGTTCTTTTGGGAATACCCCGCGACCCGGTGTTTTCCATTGCCAAACAACAAACAAAAAAGCACGTTTCCCAAGGCTCAACAGATGACGTATATTCGAGCATCGTTCTCCCCTGTCGGTCTCAAGCGGTTATGTAAACTTCCTGCAGTCAAATTTATTGATTACAATAAAATATACTGTAAACGACTTATCTTTCGCGGGCTCAAAATTTCGCGATTTATGTCAAAGCTGAAGTTTCGGAATAATTCGCGGGTTCTAATTTTCACGACCCGTGGGACCTCAATATAGATTCCAATGCGTTTACATTTTAACAGAATTGTTCGCGGGATCTATTTTCCGCGAATTGTAGGCGATTCGTGCAATTCAGCAAGGCGGTAAGTTGGGCGAGTTGGTTGAACATCTTCAAACGTGGAAACAGCGGCAAAAATTTGACAAAGGACAAGTGAAAGAAGTGCACGGACAAAGCGCTGTGACAAAGGACAAGTGAAAGAAGTGCACGGACAAAGCGCTTTGTCCGTGCACTTCTTTCACTTGTCCTTTGTCAAATTTTTTGCGCTGTTTCCACGTTTGAAGATTCGTGAAATTTGCGAAAATTAGGTCTTTGCGAAAATTAAGTCGTTTACAGTATTTAATTGCTGACTGAATGTTTGACAACATAAATAAAGACCCAATCCCCTTAAAGATATACGTAATAAGTAAATGCGCCTAAAATTGTCTTGTATCTGCGCTGCAAACATTTCCAGGCGTTTTTATCCTCGATAGCCACGTCTAAAATGATTTGGGAGAGCATAAACAAAGGTCTGATTTTGAAGCTGATTTAAATAACTATGTGTTCCTGACATTTATTTACCATCTCAAACAGAAGTCTGTTATTGCCGTTTTTATATGATGAACAACATTTTTATGTGTCTGTGGGGTGGACAAAAACAAAATACAAAGGGGCGCGTGGCGGAACACGCAGACCCTCAGAAAGTGACCAATTAAGTGCCTCCAACGTCATAGTATGAAATAGTAGTTTACTTCAATTAACAAAAACTCACCAAATAGAAAGTGAGATACTTATTTGCAAATTTAGTTTACTGGCATCTTGTCAAGAACATCAACAGCCAAGCTAGGCCGAAGATGTTCACTTGAGTAAGCGCTATAAAAGGCCAGATTCGATCTGAGTATGAAGGTAGGTATAAAATAGAGTGATCAATCGGATAACTCTTCCGCATGATTATTCGCCTACATCCTCGTGCTGAGTTTAAACAATTCCGGTCATGAAAACAAGCGTTGTGATTGCCGATCAGTGTTTCTATAAACGGTAGACTGCAAGGGCTTGTCCTAAAATTTTCGTGACATTGTGAAAATATGATTGCTTCTAGTTCAGTTGTCGTGATATATATTGTGAAACGTATTTCGTAAATTAGATTTCACGATATATATGGCGATGAGGTGCCCATTCTATGATTTCGTGCACTGAAATTAATTTTTAAGTTCAACATCACAAGATTCAACTTTTAATACTGCCACGCAAATTTGTGCCAATCACGGGTATTTTAGGCGACCTACAAGACTTCGTGATACCTATCAATTCAGGTAAAATATATGAGACTGAGGTAAACAACCAGATCTTGAGCGTTTAAGCATAACCAGTTGTATGTTAATCTAGCTTTTCGTTTACTGTTTCGTCAAAAGTAAATAGATCCATTTTTTTTAATGTTCGGTTCGTGAAGTAAACGTGGATTGTACGAATGATAAAAAGCTGTATAATTATTCGTTTCACGGTGTAAAAAGTGCTTATAGCCAAAACAACGCGGAAAAAATATTCTCAATTTAGCGGTTCAAACCGGTTCGAACCGGTTCAAACCGGTTCGAACCGTTATTTTTTGCTCCCCGGAACTGAACCGGAACTGAACCGAAAGCCGTGAACCCGAACCCGAACCGAACCGATATAAATTTCGGTTCGACACTCTGGATAGTAACCAATAATAGTCACCTGACGCCATTCCAGTTTGTAGACAAAGAATTATCTGCTAAATATAAATACCTGTCACTTATAGCCATTTGTAGCCAATTCAAGCCAACCAGAACATGAGCAGATGCTTATAGCCAATAATAGCCAATCCTAGCAAACCTTGTCAAGGATAGGCGCTATAGCCAAAATATCCAGTTGAATTCATTCAAATCTATACACGCTCCAATTGCATAAATTGTAAATAATAATTGCTGATAGCCATGTATAGCCATTTCAAGCCAACCTGATAAAAATAGATGCTTAGATACAATATTAGCCATTTTAATTAATTTTCATTTATAAACACCGAAATAGCATAGAATTGTCAACACTATTCACGAGTAGCCATTCATAGCCATTTGAAGCCAGTCTGGTAAAAAATAGATGGTAATAGCCAAAACTAGCCACATGAAGCCATTTCGGTTTGTAGACAAAGAAATAGCTGCGAATTATAATACTAGTCACTTTAAGCCATTTGTAGCCAATTCAAGCCGCCCAGGTCAGGAACAGATGATTATAGCCAATAGTAGCCAACCCAAGCCAACCAAGTCAAGAATAGATGCCTATAGCCAATAATATCCAGTTGAAGTCATTCAAATCTATACACACTCTAGATGCATAAATTGTAACTAATAGTTGCTGATAGCCATGTAGAGCCACTTCAAGCCAATCCAATAAAAATATATGCTAATAGCCAAAAATAGCCATTTGAAGTTATTTTCAATCATAATCACCGAAATAGTATAGAATTGTCAACTATATTCACGAATAGCCATTCATAGCCATTTGAAGCCAGTCTGGTAAAAAATTGATGGTAATAGCCAAAACTAGCCACATGAAGCCATTTCGGTTTGTAGACAAAGAAATAGCTGCGAATTATAAATACTAGTCACTTTAAGCCATTTGTAGCCAATTCAAGCCGCCCAGGTCAGGAACAGATGATTATAGCCAATAGTAGCCAACCCAAGCCAACCAAGTCAAGAATAGATGCCTATAGCCAATAATATCCAGTTGAAGTCATTCAAACCTATACACACTCTAATTGCATAAATTGTAACTAATAGTTGCTGATAGCCATGTAAAGCCATTTCAAGCCAATCTAATAAAAATATATGCTAATAGCCAATAATAGCCATTTGAAGTTATTTTCAATCATAATCACCAAAATAGTATAGAATTGTCAACTATATTCACGAATAGCCATTCATAGCCATTTGAAGCCAGTCTGGTAAAAAACAGATGGTACTAGCCAAAACTAGCCACATAAAGTCATTTCAGTTTGTAGACAAATAAATAGCAGCTAATTATAAATACTAGTCACTTTAAGCCATTTTTAGCCAATTCAAGTCACCCAGGTCAGGTACAGATGATTATAGCCAGTAATAGCCAGTCCAAGCCAACCAAGTCAAGAATAGATGCCTATAGCTAATTGTCACTACTGTTCATTCTGAAGCGATTTAAGGTGATATTGTTAAGATGATATGCTATTGCCAACAAGAGCCACCTAAAGCCATTTTCATTTATAAGTATGGAATAGCAGAATATTGCGACCAATAAGCACTAATAGCCATTTTCTGGCAATTCGAGCCAACCAGGTCAATTACAGATGCCTATAGCCAATAATAGCCACTGGAAGCCAACTCAGTCTGCATAAAATCAAATAAGTCGAAATAGTGACTGATCATCATTGATATTCACTAGAAGTCATTTGGATGCCAAATCTGCCTTATAATTTATGAATATGATAATATAGCCAATAATAGCCATATGAAGCCAAATCAGTCTGCACACAATCAGGTAACTCGAAATAATGACTAATAGCCATTGATAGTCGCTAGAAGTCATTTAAACCCCGAATCTGCCATATAAATAAAAAATATGATTGTATAGCCAATAGTAGCCATATGAAACCAACTCAGTCTTCACACAATCAAATAACTCGAAATAGGGACTGATAATCATGGACAGTCACAAGAAGTCATTTGGACCCCGAATCTTCCATATAATTATAAATATGAATGTATAGCCAATAGTAGCCATTGGAAGCCAACTCAGCCTGCATAAAATCAAACAAGTCGAAATAGTGACTGATAGTGATTGATAGTCATGGATGTCATTTGGACCCCAAATCACCCATATAATTTATAAAGCATGATCATATAGCCAATATTAGCCATATGAAGCCAAATCACTCTTCCCAGAATCAGGTAAGTCGAAATAGTGACTAATAGCCATTGACAGTCACTAGAAGTCATTTGAACCACGAATCTGCCATATAATTCAGAAATAGGATCAAATAGCCAATAATAGTCATTGGAAGCAGACTCAGCCCACACACAATCAAATAACTCAAAATTGTGACCAATAGTCAATAATAGCCAGGGGAAGTCATTTGCACTCCGGATCTGCCATATAATTCATAAATATGATCATATAGCCAATAATATCCATATGAAGCCAACTCAGTCTTCACACAATCAAATAACTCGAAATAGGGACTGAATATCATGGACAGTCACTAGAAGTCATTTGGACCCCGAATCTGCCATATAATTATAAATATGAATGTATAGCCAATAGTAGCCTGGAAGCGCACTCAGTCTGCACACATCAAATAAGTCAAAATAGTGACTGATAGTGACTGATAGTCACGGAAGTCATTTGGATCCCAACTCTGCCATATAATTTATAGACATGATCATATAGCCAATAATAGCCATATGAAGCCAACTCAGTCCGCACACAAGCAAATAAGTTGAAATAATGACTAATAGCCATTGATAGCCACAAGAAGTCATTCGGACCCTGAATCTGCCATATAATTCAGAAATATGATCAAATAGCCAATAATAGCCATTGGAAGCCAACTCAGTCCACACACACGAAAAATGACTAATTGTCATGAATAGTCACCAGAAGTCATTTGACCCCAAACATGTCATATAATCAAAAAATATTATCATACAGCCGATAATAGCCATTGGAAGCCAACTAGTCCACACATAATCATATAATGTGAAACACTGACTAATAGTCATTGATCATCACTAGAAGACATTTGAAGCCTGAATCTGCCATATAATTATTAAATATGACTGTATAATAGCCATTGGAAGCCAACTCAGTCCCCACACATTCAAATAGCTCGAAATAGTAACTAAAAGTCATGCATAGTCACTAGAAGTTATTTGGACCCCAACCCTGCCATATAATTCAGAAATATCAAATAGCCAATATTAGCCATTGGAAGCCAACTTCTACTTTCTTATAAATACTGTTAAACAGCCAGTGTAGCATTTACTGGCTGTAATTACTACGTCGTGTAGCCTTTCCAGCCTCATTGGAAGTGAATTGCATATAATTTAAAATAATGACCCATGGAGCAATTACATATTTGAATTGCTATGCTTTATTTCTAACTGCAAAGAGCCAGTCACTACAGCTAGTAACAGGCATTGCCTTTAGAGTGGTCCATAAACAATCAACTTACTAGAAAGTGACTGATTACCACTAGGTCATTTGTACCAGGTGTAATACATAGGTCCATATAATCTAAATACTTACTGCTAATATGAAGCGCACCTCATCATTATAAATACCGTGTATCAGCTCTTGCTCAAATGAAATCGGCACACCGATTTGCCGTATATTCAAAATTCCTGATAGTGTGAAGAGAAGGAATAGTGTAGTGAATGACTGTTATCCTTTTAATTTCGAGCTCATAGTTTACCATCCCACACCGAGAGATGGCAGCACTTCTGTGTCTCCCGACAACCCCATGTATTTTGGCTCGAGTTTCCAGTATTGGTAGTCAATGGTATTTGATAAAAGTCTACTAGTCGGAATCGTATGTACGGGAACAGATCCTGTTGTAGCTGCCTCGTATACTGTAAAAACCGTAATGTTCGCGAGCCCTTGATTTTCGCGAATTTCACGAATTGAAAAATTCGCAAAATTTTAAAGCACGCGAAAGTTTCGTTTTTTTTAAAGATTTTCAATGAGGGCGTCTGGAATTCGCGAAATTTAGTGGCCTTGATTTCCGCGAGAAATAGGGGCCGCGAGAATGAAGGGTTTTACAGTATGTGCGTCCAATCCTCACCCTTGCCCGTTTCGATCTGGATGAGCATCGTATCGGCGTGCTGTCGTGTATCACTACTGCGTGATGAACTTTAAAGACTCCAGGCTAGAAGTCGTACTGTAAAGGCTAAATTTCTGATCTACGCGATGAGACACCAGACGGCCATTGGGGCTCACTAACTTCCGGCTGTTTGAACATAAACACAAAACAAACACTCTGAATATACGGGGTTAAGTCTTTTTTGTCTCTTCCAAAATTTAGACTAATACGTATGATTATAAAAATCGCTGCTTTGCCTGAGAGTTCTACTTCATGAGCTTGCGTGCAGAGAACTTCGACAGTCATAAAATTAACATCTGAGAATATGAGAATTTATTTGATTGCGCGAAATATTGTAGTAATAGTATTGAAATAAGAATGCATTTGTAATTTCCAAGGGGAAAAAAGCAAGGTCGTGCTCTTTTGTACCCAATAAACTTGTTTTAGTGTTACTACTACTCTCCCATATTTGAAGCTATTGTGGGTGATATGTTCCCTATTTTAATTCTAGTGAAATGTAAATTATTTCAGTGGGGCAATGTAAAATCTTGGTGCGATCTGGACTAGGCGGACTTTTTATCTTTGATTCCTTACCGAAACAATATAATACAGTCATGTCTCGGTAATATGGACACCTCCGTTCCCCCAAAATTGTCCATAATTTGGGTTGTCTATAACAACAAGACAAAAATATACGTATTTACCGAGTTCGTCCCGGAAAATGATGGGGTATCCATATTAACGAGGCTATTAAGGAGACATGACTACAATATCGCTATTATAAGCATGAACGCTGAATTTGAACTGGAATCTGTCAAGAAGTTCCAGGCAGACACTTGCACTAGCTGGAAGGACTGTACTTTAGAATTAGAAATAGCGCTGGGTGACCAGGACTCTTTCACAAAGACTTGAAAAACAGCCTTCGCTCCTAACTTTGTCTCCCGGTATTCTTGACTTTCCTGTTTCATTTCTGTTCTTGTTTTCTTACTCCTATCCCCCCTTCATTTATTTCGTTTTCTCGACACTCTATAATCATGCCCGCAGCACTTACCACCATCGTGCACTTCCTTGCTAATGTTATTTGATTTCCGAAGTACACAGCAATATAAAACCTACTAAAGACTCTTACGAGACTCCTCAGCGGTGGGCGTTCTGGGTACACTTCAAATCTAAACGTTGGTAAAAAAATTAAAAAAAAAAGAAGTCAGGCGAGCTAGTAATTGCTATGGCGTTTAGGTAGAAACCAGAAGAAACCTCCGAATAACGGTAGGGTTAAAGTCGAACCTCGCACCGTAAGAGCTAGGAAAGGCGCCAAGATCGGTTTTCACGTGTTACCATCCTGGTTGCTCGATTGGAGAACGTGGGTGAATTCTGGGACGCTCCCAACCATCCCCACCACGTACCGAACGTCTCCAGGTTCAAACGACAACGATCCGTAGATCACGTCCACGTTCTCGAACAATTGACACTCGATTTGCCTGCATGCCACTTTGTTTACTGATGATACGAAATGATTGTAGGCCTTAAATGACTTGTGCGCTTGTAGGATGTCTGGGGTAAATTTGCTCGGTGGAAGTTGCAAATTAAAGGTGATGTTGACCGTTGTCACCGGGGCCCGCCACGGAGTCGTCAGCTTTCATTTTTGTGGCGACCACGCAATATATATCCTGCGTAGACTTCGGCAAGATACTAAATATAAATATTTAGGTTAAGCTACTGAGTATCAGGTGATATAGTAAAGGTCCGTTCACACACTTGCGCCTGCTTAGGACCGTTTGACGTTTCTTAAAATCCCTTAGGATGAGAGAGACACGTTGGCACGCTGGCGCCATCTATGCGGGGACTTTGGAACTGCATTTCATTAAAGTATTTCATTAGGTCACTTGCAAAAAAATATATTCAAGTTAGAGTATTAAATAATGGCTTCTGAAAATATTTGTAAGATATTAAGTTACTCCCAAACGTATTTCAAATGGAGTAACTTGAATTGAGTATTTAAGTTATAGAAAAGTCGGATGCTGCATCATATTGCCGCGAGCGCAGCTGACCAAGCAGGCAGCGCGCTCGTGGCCTAACGGTTATCGCGCATGTGCCTTCCACGCAGAAAGCCAGGTTCGATTCTTGCCGCGCCTAGACATTTTGTTGACGCTGTAATGTGATGTTCTAGTGAATTCGAGAGCCGCCTTGCTAATTCGAGGTTAGAATGTTCTACGAACCGAACCTTCTACGCCGAATGTTCTGGAGCCCACGCGTGTACAAAAGGGCTTCGCCTGGCAAGACAGAGTCAGTTTCGCCTCAGCGTTCGATCCTGCTGCTTAGCCGCTTTCGACGCCCGCGACGCTCTGTTATTATCTTCTGTTTCCTTTTTACTTTTGGGCACAAGTTCGCCCCATTAAACCTTTAGTTTCTTCGGTTATTATCGCCTCATCACCTGTCATTCGTGACAATATACGTAAATCGTAGATATACATATATCACGTATCGGTGTTTTTAAATTGGTATTCGCCACCTGGATGATTTTTACCGCAACCTCGATGTAAGCACACTTCAACATTTCTCAACGTAACAAGGAAACGCAAGACGAGTGTGTTAATATATTTTGGCTACATAGGCGTTGATAACATTGTCAGGTACCTGCCAAAGTAGGTTACAACCTGTACCTGCCACAGTGAAGATCACTAAAGTGCACCTATCGTGCCTCTCTCTACCAATATAGGGTAGCCGGCGCGGTAGGCTCAGGGAGCCAAAATCCCCGAGCCGTCCTGTTTTTGTTTAACGGAAGGAACACGTGGCAGTTACGATTTGAAGCGAAACTATTTCTTTCAATTTTTTTTTTCATGCGGAAGAAAGACATTTTTTGTACACAAAAGTGCATAAAGCAGAACGTTTTTATGGTGTTTGAAACTAGACCGGCGGTTTTGTGAACACATTCCTACACATCGTGCATTCACATTAAGGAGCAAATTAACGTTTGGCAAAGAAAGTAAAACTTTTAGCATGGTGCTACCTTTTAGAACAGAATTGTCACTGGGATTTTGACTTTAAAAGGTTCCTTTTAAGCGTACATCAGTAGTTATATACGTGCAGTAACTTGTGGTATTGCTATGTTATAACTTTCTATTGACTACGGGCGTTGGGACCCATGCATAGGTGATATCCTCAACACGTAAATACTGTATCACA
Organism: Ixodes ricinus; assembly: GCA_037355805.1. Taxonomy (NCBI): domain Eukaryota; kingdom Metazoa; phylum Arthropoda; class Arachnida; order Ixodida; family Ixodidae; genus Ixodes; species Ixodes ricinus. The sequence goes on from JAZHYW010000534.1 coordinate 103,755, forward strand.
CCTACATTTAATGAATGCCATACTGCGGTTCCCAAATTATCCTTTTAACGTAAACTCCGCACAGAATTTCTATTTACGTGACTCAATGAATTCTCGTCACATGCGGCGAAACACAAGATAGTCATTTCATAACTCGTGCCATTTCTCTTTGTAGCCCAAGACGTTAGTGCAGAGTACGCTCCGTATGGGTAGGCACGAATAAGTAAAAAGAAACAACAACACATTCGAAGAAAGATGTCAGCCACCCCAATTGCACAATTACGATCGTAAAAAAATCAAACAAATGCAAAAGCTCGGGCAGTCAAGGCGTCGGCGCATTCATTCCATCATAGCGACATCCCGCTCGTTGCTCTCGTTGTTATCTCAACACGCCGTTGTTCACAACCAACCGAAAACAACGGCGAATGCACTGCATCGCAGATAGGCCACTTAAGCTGCGTGGTTCGCTGCACCCATAACAAATGAGTGTCGCGGCACCGAGATACGCAGGCATTCCGAAAGCGCTGGGCCGCCATCTCTCATTGTTCGGCCCCAGCGCGCGACAACTCCTCCCGGTGTAGCAGCTATGGCGACGCGAAGGAGCACAACGCCGCGGCTCCTGAACCGGATCGGAGCTTCTTCCGTGACGTCATCGGCCTTGTGAAACGTCCAATTAGTAGCGACCGACGTGACGTCACTCGGGCGCCGCGGTGCGTCGGATCCGTCGGGTTCCGCTCTCCTTGTCGCCGCAACCAGTGTCGTCCCGTTCTCGTCAGGTTGTCCCACACTAACCGACCGATGCGATTCCGGGCCAGAACGAACCGGGCGCACTCTGGCTCGGTCTTCCGCTCTTTTTCGAGCTGTCGAAGTCGTCGGCTGTCGCGACTGCATCCGCGAGACAGAAGCGCGTATCGCACAGAAGATAACGGACATTCCCGTTTGCAACAAACCTCGATTTCCACGCGTTGCTTCGGCGTCCCGAAACTGCAGATGCGTTTGAATAGGAGTCAAGGGCGATTCACAAACTTGCGTTGAGTCCAACCGACTGCGAGGGTTGCTACGGCAACAGCTCCAACAAAAGCGGTTTTTACCCCGTTTTGTTGAAGCCGACGCAGCTGTTGACATGGCAACCCTCATCGTTTTTACTTAGCACGCGCACGCGCGGCATCGCAAGCTCGAGGCATCTGAAATTCCCAGTGAAACAGGGGAACGCCGTTTCACCGCAAGTCTGACCGCATCCGGTCCTATCAAGAAGTGCTAAGAGTGCGTCGTCACGGCGTTTGGTTTCTTTGTGGATTTGCTGTCACCGGTTCAACCAATCACGCGCAGAAAAAAGTGCAGGATCGCGGTGCTTTCACTGCGTGTGATTAGTTTTGGATGCGCCATGACGATGCACTTTTAGCGCCGCTTGATCGCTCCCATCGGGTCGTATAATGTCGCCCGCGGTTGGTCTTAAAGTGAAACGGAGTAACCTGATCACGAGACCCGAGTCTCCAAAGAAAATGAGAAATATTTCTTCTTTTCGCACGGCTAGTGCGAAGTTAGACTTCTCGTTCCAAAGGCGCTTTGAAAACCGTAAAATGGACACTGTATTGCTGAAAATAACCCCTCCCCTTTCTCAATATCTGTTTTTGGAGATTTTCTGCGAGCCTCGTTCCCTTCGTTGCGGCCAAACAAACATACCTCAAATGGCCCATTTCAGGCCAGAATGTCGGTAAGAATATCTGGGCGTCATAGTGACTCGAATATAGAGTTCCGCAGCGACCTGAAGGGCGCAAACGTCCAACTTCAATTTGACAGCTTCGAGTAACCCTCCGAGTCGAATCGAAATAAGGTGGGCACCTGGAAATGAAATTTGACTGCGTTTAAGAACCAGCGTGTTATTTGCCCTACCCGAGTTACGTCGTTCCAGGATAGTTCCTTCCGGACACTATATGTACGTACCAGAGGAGTTTCACTCCAATCTGTTGTGTCATCGGGCGTTTCATCCCAGGGGCACCAGAAACGCTTTGACGAGCTTTGAATTTCTCTTTGTCGTTCTCTCGCAATTTAAGCCAGTCATGTGCAGCCGCAAAATGTTTGTTTCAGTGCGATTTGAAACGCCTTCTTTGCAACTGGAAGGGCCTCTAACACACAAAGATACATTGTTATAGTTTATCATTTGACTGAGAACGATGATTAAGTACGAGTCATGGAGATTGGTAAGAGCTCATTGGCGAATAACTACGACATACATAACGCGCGACAGGTGACAGAACACAAGGGGACAGTAGTGAGTTTTAGTATTGCGTATAAGAGCGTACGCAATCACTATGCATATCCGTTAGCATTGCGTGTTCCACACTGCACGTGCGCGGAGCCCAAACTGCGGTCTTCGGATTGGTGCCTGGCGACGACGCGCATGCTAGACTTGCGCATGTAATGCTAACGCAAACACACAGAGTTTGCGTTTGCTCCTAAACGCAATACTAAAACTATATTTGTGCGCGTGCGTGCGTGCACATGTGCGTGCGTGTGTGTCTGTGTGTGTGAATACCTGATCTCTGTGGTCGTTAGTGTCGTTGTCTTTCGTTCTCAGCCGGAAACGCTGTGGACAGTATCGTTTGCTGTAGAGACCACTAAGTCCACTTAGTTCTCCTTCGGCGCGATCGGTCGCCGTGTCAACCACAAATAAAGCAAACATTAACTGCATTGCGACGTCTGCGAGGTTTCAATCAATTACTCCTGTGGCAGCTCGCGGCTGTTTTGGTGGAAGCTCTCGTAACCTCTGTGAACCGCGGCGGCATATATGATTACAAGCCGGTTCAGCGCTTATTTAGTGCAGACGCAGTGCTGTACCAGCGCAATATCAGCGCCACATGACCTGTGGCAAAATGCATTGCAGCGTCTACTCATCCATTTTCATACCCTCATAACTGATTTTTCTTATCACCCAGCTTAAACATCGTAAGAAAATCTGCGTTTTGTACGCATCAAGTAAACAGTACAACAGCCCCGCTGAGTTAGCTCTGCGCTGTATGTGGGAAAACAACCATGCATTGTCGAAGCAAGGAAACGTGCAAGTTATTATTTCATTCATCAAGTATGCGCCAAAAAACTGAGAGAGAGAAGAGACCATGCAGCGCGGGCGCAAACATCAGAACGTGGTGCACAGGTTCGAATGAATAGTGGGTAGAGCTAAAGCTAGCAACCTTTGTCCCCACTGAACTCTTCGAACGCGTTAGAACACGTCACGCCGGCGTCCGGCGTCCTGTTCGTAAGACGAGAGTGCCTACATACACACCCGCGCTTTTGTTTGAGTGGTAAAATCTCAGCCATTTTTCCGTCCAGTCGTTCCTTTATGTCGTTTGAAGTACGTGCAATCCGGTGTAAACCTGCTCCACACGTACATTGGCTGATGCCGCAGTTAGACGGCATTTTACCGCATAAGTCACGCACTGAGTGCGCGAGAGCGTCATGCGCTGACCCGTTCAGTGCAACAAAGGATGTCTTCACACAGAGACAAACAGACATGCAGGCACCGTAAGGAACAACCAGTATGCTCGGATCGAGTACTGCAGCGTTCGACCACGCACGAGCCACGATTTCTTACAATCATCTGTGTGAAAGAGCTATTAGCGATGTGCGCGGCCAAAAGTGTCGCGGTGGTCAGCTTTGCACGGTTGGCCAAACCATGGGCATATGAGCACTGACAGATTGTCAACTTTGACGGTGTTGGTTTCGGATTGCGATGGCTCCTAGCTTCTACTGTGATTTTTAAACGCACCATCGAACTCGTCATCGCACCCGATGGTAAGTAGCGAGAATCACAACTGGTGACGTCACGGCGAGGCAAATCCCGGTCGTGACGTCACGGAGGGAAACCATAAGAGGGCGCCACCGAAACATCTCGGCGCTAATAGTTTCAGCTAAACTTGTACACGTTACCAAAAAAACGTAAGGATTTACATTTAAAATTACCAATGGCTAAATGTAACTAATTACAGTTACAATTACACTTCCGTAAAGTAAGTGGACGTTCCTTCAAAAAGTGATCCGTTACTTTCGCGGCGTAACTTTCAACCTTACTGTCCTTGGGTAAGAAACAAGACACAAGTGTTATGGAAGCGTTTATTGTTGCCGCAACTCACACTTTTGTGATCTTGAGCAACATCTGGCTCTCAAAAAGCCACATCAGACATCTTACCTCGTTTCTATGTGAGATGTCGTCCGCTACGCTAAACACCTTTTCAGTCCCCCTTTTACCAAACAGGTGATGCCACCTGGACGCGCGACTGAGTGGCTAGAAAACAACGCGTTCGCAAAGCCACCCCTACCCGCTGGACAGCCAAAACATCAGCTAGATCCTATTGGTCCATTGAGACGCTGTGTCTAGACTACGGCTCCACCAAACTTTGCTTTTCTCCCCAGTGTTGTTACACAGAAGTCATATTCTTTCTCTCTCTCTCTCTCTCTGGCCAGAAGAAAGCAAAGAAAGAGTGAAGAGACAAAATGAAAAGGCGCGCACAGATCCGCTACACACCAGCTCGCGTGCACTTTTTTTTTTTTTCGGAAGGAAACATTTTGAATTTGGGAGTTTGCCTAATATTGTTTGCACGGAGAGTCCGGTTCTTTATATCAGTGTGCTTCCCAATTCGTAGTGGGCGAGCAAGCTGACGAATTACAATTTGCGAACAACCAAACCACACACACAAAATAAAAGATTTGAGTCGCGAGGTTTTAGGTGACGTGAAGAAAGACTTTGAGCATCTAAAGGATGCCAGGCCTTGCGCTTTGTAAATCCAGGTGACAATTTAATTCCGGCACTTACACACACACAAAAAAAGTACGACCTTTTTGTTAATATCTAAAGTTTCCGCATTTTTCCTCCGCGTATGAAAACAAAAATCTAACAGATTACAGTCATTCCCTTACGTAAAAAGTAAGGAAATTACTTCACAATTACTTTCTGACATATGTAAGTATTCCCGTACAAAATTACGGATACATGTAGGGTTCACAAGTAGTTTCGTTACTTGTAACGAATGACGTACAATTCTGGTTTCAGCTTAATCCAGACTCAGCTTATGCTAAAAGCGCGGGCATGTGGCCCTGAACGTGCTTGCACTGCACGAGCGCGTGTGCTTGGCAGGAACGCTGACAGCCCGGAGCTTCCGCTTGTATCATCGGCTGCGTCTGGACTTAAGCTGAAACGAAGTAAAAGCTAAAGCATCAACAATGCCATTCCAACGATCAATCCGTAACGCGACTGGCAAGCGACGCGGCTGATCCGTGACTCGACTGACCCGTGACGAGACTGGCTCGTGTCACGACTGACCCGTGACGCGACTGGCTCGTGTCACGACTGCGGACGCGTGACATGACTGACATTTCAAGCAAATTCAACAAAACTCTTCGCTCGAAGTGAATAGTTTTAAAACAGTAGGAAGGTACAATGGTTTTGTAAGACTCCCTGTTCCTCATCAATAAATTAAAGAAAATAGGACATAAATAATGCCTGACTCCACAAACACGTGAAAAAGGTACGCAATTGTTTCTACTCAGTACTTGACTTATAAGATCTAAACTTTTTTCTCAAAGTGAACATCGCGTTTGTGAGGCCGTCGTGGAAGGGGGCTCAAAAGTGTACGTGATTACACAGTGAGTACCGTGGACAGAACTGTTTAAATTAATTCATATCTTCTTCGTTTCACCAATGACATTTTTGTCGGTCATTCTACATATGTTGACTGACATATTTCTACGTTTTTTGTTTTTGATTTTGTCTTAATCAGGCTGTTAAGAAATCGGTTTTCTAGAACTAAACCGAAAGCCTTTAAAACTTGTGTGATAGTTAACAAATACAGCCTAATTGCCGTAATTACCCATTGGAGGAATTCAAAAATCAATGTGCTCCAAACATGTGCCGACAAGAAACAATCCAAAATATTTCGTTTTCTTGAACCTACAGCATCATGTTGTCGCAACGATAAATTAAACATGATCACAGCTAACAATTATTAAACCATAGGTGAGTTACACCAATGTTTAACTTTTCGGGAGGATGACCCCATACCAAAACGATAGGAATGCTTTTCTTGTATCATGTTTTCTCATTTTGTTTTCTTCAACAAATTTATATCCATCAGTGTGATTCTGCCAGCTTAGCGTCTGCGAGCGACGCGAGAAAGCGTGATGACGCAGAACCGACACGCGACCGACAATTATTCGATAATGCTCGCCAGAGACACTGCACGATTCCGGGGGGGGTGGGGGGGGAGGGGGGGGGGGTTGCTGTGAGCTTATCGCAAGGGACTATGTGCGCCGCACGTCGCTGCTTGGGGCACGTAGTCCGCTCCGCGCAGCGACGCCATCGTAAGGAAAAGGGAGTACAGCCGATTTCATAAACACAGAAGTTATTTACTATACGCATGCTTACCAAGCTTGACGATAATCCCTGGAGGGGGAACAAGAGCTTAGTGATTGATTCCCTCCTCTTGGAAGCGACTGGAAACAAGCGTTATAGAGGGCTTCTTCCGTCTTTATTGCGAGAAGAAAAAAATAGAGTATTTATCAGAACACGAAAGTCTTAATGCATACTTGGAGGTTTCTAGCAATCGCTTTGGACGTGTTTGAGAATACTTTGGCGCAGCAAGTGTCGTTAAAGGTAACATGGCTCTAACTGCTACGGCCACGCTCCTTCGCACGCTCGAACAGAGCAGGCCTACGCACGCTGAGCTATATCTCTTTAGCAGCGTTGATCATTACGTGAGAACGGAGTATAAATTTTGAGCGCGAAGGGAATATATCCTCCCCCCAAGCGTTTCACGCACACAGTATCCCCCTTGCCGGATCCTCGGAAGGGCCCTCGACTGATCATCCTTGGGGATTCTGACGCAACCGCTTCCTCGTCGAGCGAGTCACACCCCCGGACTCCATTCATTGAAGCCGACTGGCCACATGTCGTCATTAAGAAGCGAGCCTCTACACGCGTTGTGGAGACTGTAGGGTACAAATCAGTACGTTACTAAAAATAGAGGACACTGAAGCAACAGACTTCCTGCGACTGAGTTTTATCCGGCTCTTAGTCACAGCTGCTCGAACGAACGGATGCTCGGGGTTCCCCACACACACGCGTATCAGTGCTTTTGTTAAAAGGGAACAAGACGAGTGACGGACTGGAGCAGGGAGCGTGGGCGTCCACTTTAAAGCGTGTACAGTGAAGGGTTGCGCATCCTGTTGCTCGGAGTCAGCCTCGTAGCAACAACCATGAGTGTCCGTTTTTGTTTTGTTTTCTCGTTTTTTCCTTTTACTTAGGAAGTCTGAAACGCAGATTCCTACACCAATTTCTAATTAAAATTTTCAAAACTGTTTTTACGTCCAATTAAAAAATTCATCAGAATTAAACAATTTTTTTTTACGCTTTACGTGTTATGTTACGTATAAGTGCGTGCAGCGCTGACGATTCTCGGGACAAATCCATCTCACAAGTAGTATTCAGCGCTGTAAGAACCAGAGGCACGAGACCGTATTGCTCCGGGTTGTGCTTTACTTTCACGAACATTCACACACACGAAACACCTTCTAAACTCACGTGCACGAGCTTGTGCTTCCAGGAAGGCTGTAGTGCGCCCAGGTAGCTTCGTCTGTCATGCTGGTGGTCTACGTACCCCGAGTGTTCTCTCTACTGTGTTAGTTTTATGCAGACTTGTGCTTATCTCAAATACTCTACTCAAGATACTGTATTTCAAATACTTTTTGAAGTATCTTAATTGGTATCTTGCAAATACTTTTGATCGAGAGTATTTGATACTGCATTTTAATTACATTTCTGAGTATCTTGTACTCATTACCTCAAATACATTTCTGACATTCCTCCATTTCCCGAGTTTTTCGGTATGAAGTGGCGTGGGCGTGGCACGAGCAAACGTGAACATTCTTTCGAGCAACCAAACCCTGTTGCCAATGCCAGCTCCGATAAGCTACGGTGACTTAGATTGAGCTCGTGAAAACATCGCTTTTCTGCCGATTGTGACTCATATTTCACCCCAAAGTTCGTACAATAAAGGCTTTCCCCTCACCTTCTTAAAGGCGCCTTTTGTTTCCTAAAGTTTTCCCAAAAAATCCCAAGAAAGCGGTGCTTTTACGAAAGTAAAGGTTGCCATACTGAGCCGCAACGCAAAACAGGAAACGACCCACGACAACAACACAGTCCTCAGTGTATACACCAACTCATGTTTACAAACAAACCGGAGCGCCCCTAGCGGACGCCACCGGTGCCGCGCATGCGCGAGGGGGTGTGGGCAAGAAGCTCGCCGTCGCCCATAAACAAACCATTGAAATTGCGATGTTGTCGGCGTTGGTGTGAATCCTCCTGCCCTTTTTCGCGTTCGAATTGTTGATTCTACGTCTTCCTGGCGATGTCTGACTACTTGAGCGGCGTCAGCGAAATTACCGAGGCTCGCTACACCGCAAAACTTCGCCTGAATAGTGTGACATGTGGCGATTCATTCCGCGTGGACGCCGCAGTATGTACACATCGCGACACTGATTGCGCGAACACGACATCGGCGCATTTTCGCATTTTACTTCTAAATAGTATTAGCGAGCACGAAATGTTTTCGCTCACATTATAGAACTAAATGAGCTCTTTCCCGTAGCAATAACAACTTGGATGACATTCCTTGGTTTCAAAGAGAAAAACCGAAAAAACCGGCGATCGCTTGTCCGCGCTAGCAGTGTCGCGCTCTGTACGCTAAAGCCTGATTCGCATGATGCGATTTCGCTCGCAATTTTCAGTCGCGACGCCGCTCGGGCTGCAAAATGCGTGAACCGTAGCTGAAATGGTCGACGTCGATACTGAAAATCGCAAGCAGAATCGGACCAAGTTAATTAGGAATAACAAGTCGTTGATGGTCATTGGTAACAATGATCAACATCTCCTTGTATCTACTGTTTACATCGGGCCAGCTTACCAACCTTCAAACTTTAGTCTTTTGAGGCCTGCACTTACTTCTTATCGCAAGTACCGGGCCAACATTTGGTCTACGGACCGGCGTCGTCTAAGAGAGCAGACGACAAGCAGAAACGTTTGAAAGAGCAGACGACAGTTCGAACGATCAAGCGGCCGTTTGAACTTGAAGACGCACTGAACGTAGTCCGCAGGTGGTCCGCACAACCTGACGGTTTTCTGGCGTTCATGTTAGGACAAAACAAATAAAGCTGATGACCAGAAGTATCCGTGAATTCAATTCCCAAAGTGCTTCCCGCCCAAGCAATCGTTGTCCGACAGCTTCTGCTTTTCCCTTTTCACCGCACATATCCAGATTCTCGGACGAACCGAGCACGTGAAAACTGGCCTTCAAGTCTTTCTCGACTCTTTGGTACGGCCCCTGGCGCGGCGTTTTGACGAGAAGGCAGGTTTTCGTCTGGTTCCTTTCAAAACAACGCAGGAATACACGTCTGGCATGGGGACTTCTGCCCACAGCCCCACACCGGAAGTGCGCCTGACGCGCCACCACCGCGCCTTGACGCCACAGAGTTGAGTTCGTGCATATAAAATAGCAAATAGAAGAATATGAAAAGTGGACACACAAAAAATACAATTTTTTTTTTGCTTGATGTATATTTTACCCCGCTATGGCAAAACGTCAAGAGTTTTTTTTTTTGTCTGTCCGGCGTTTATTTGCTTTCGGGAACACTGTCTGTAAGCGAACATTGATAAGCAGAGAACATGACAAGAAACGAACTACGAGCAGGATGACCTCTCAAAATGCCAGCAAAGCGTCCCCCAATGTTGAGTGCCTTTCTGAACGTAAGCTACGAAGAAGGTAGCGACTATACTTCGTTTCACCTCATGTGCGAGCGAAGGCAAAGCTGGAAGTGCGAGCACGAAAGCTCCGTGCGATCAGGCTTTGCTCGAGCGCGCGAGCTAGGGAGAAACGCAAAAAGCGCTGGTCTCGTGCTTCTAGCTTTGGCTTCGCTCGCAGATAAAGTGAAACGAAGTATAGTGCCGTGGCTATTATGTAGGCTCTCTTTGTTATCCATTCACTCATTTCCGTATCCCAAGTTTGTATATAGTGAACTCCCCATATAGGGAATATGGATTGTAGTCAAACGGTGCATCTAAGGTGCGCCGCAGGACGCGATATTTAGCAATGTCACATAACTAAAGCGACTTCTTTTTTTTTGTATGTCCCAGAAATGGTTCATAACATGTATCAATGATATCCTGCTCCTTATAGTTGGACTGCATAGCTAGAATAACCCTACGATTTCTTTTTATTTTGTTTTGTGCTGTTTAGTGCTGTTGCGTGCTAATAAACCATTCTGGAAGCCCGATTTTTGCGCAAATGTATAAATGTGTTTGTCACTGACGTCGATACAAATTACGCAATGCGAAAGTATCTTCAAAAGTAATTGAATTACATTTCTAAGTATTTGTACTCTACTCAAGAAACTTCACAGTGAAAGTAACTTGAGTAGTATTTTAAATACTTTATGAAGCAGGTATTTAGTAACTTTATTTAAATACTTTTATCGAGAATTTTTGTCCAACACTGCTTTTATGCTATGGTAGTGGTAGCTATATCGAAGCCAGGAAGCTTGTCTTTACCCGACAGCGACTTTCTTTAGCATAGTTACATGACTGTTGCACCATGAAATACAATTTTAGTTAAACGGTTGACTACTGTTTATGCGGCGGACGTTGATTAGATCGGCTTCGTCCTGCAGATGAATTCGACCTGCAGGAAGACGTATACAAACCTTCCGCTGAATTACAGCCCCAGCCTGAGGTTCCGACTGACCAGGACAAAGGTATCTTCACGCATGGCGCTATTGTTATATGTGTATACGAAATATCTGCCGGTGACAACACCTACGCGGCGTCAGAAACACAGCTTTGTTGTGAGGTTAGATGTATCAAACATTAAAGGAAGCCACCGCGGAAACATCTCGTCGTCGAGAGTAATGACTCAATCAGGTACAAATGACTGAAAGCGAAGCGGAAAACATACGGGGAAAAAATAACAAAGAAAGCAGTTGCCCGCAATCATTTCATGAGCTCCGGAAGATTGGTAAACATGGAGTTAGCATTACTCCGCGTTCGCAGCCATTTCTACTCGAGGTAATTGTTGAGTCGATTGCACGTGCAGTCTAGTCGTGGATTCAGGTCTGACGGTTAGGGTATAAGGGGTCATCATCTTCCTAGTGATCCTTTTGCTGCCACCTGCTGCCACCTGCTGCCACTGCGCGCCCACAAACTAAGTAATCAAGCGCATAAATTGTAATAATTATCCTGATTGTTGATACCCTGTATTCAATGCAGGGAGCTCAAACAGAATATCGCCTTGTTCGAGGCTTTGGGCTTATAAAAATCATAGAGGAACAGCAAAAACAAATTTATTAACAATAGTCACTTACCGTTCAAAAATTAAGAGATCAACGCTCAAGCTAGTATCCAGCTATAAAAAAGACACCAAACATTATTAAACATTTTTTGACCATGTGACCTGGAATCGGTAGATTATGTTGTAGCTAAGTTGACCCAGGCTGTTGTAGTTATACAACGTCACACCTCACTACGTTCCAACTATGACCTAGTCAGGCATCAGTTACTGCCATTTTGCATAGGGTAACAACAATTACAAACCTAAAAATGTAGATACAGAAAAGGCTGGTCATACTTAGCCTTTATTTCGGTGACTTTCAATTATAAAAGGCTTTAGTTCGTGTACTTATGGACTAAGCCATATCATTTCGTCTGAACACTCTCGTGAACTTTTCGTGAACAGTGAAGCGCCGTTCACACATTTGCAACCGAGTGCGACCGAGAGAAACAAGGCCAATTTTTAAGCCTCTTGGGACGTCTTAGGACCGGATGCGCTGCTGCGGAGCTGGTCCTAAGACGTCGCAAGTGGCTTAAAAACCGGTCTTGTCTCTCTCGGTCTACTCGGTTGCAAGTGTGTGAACGGCGCTTGACGTGTTGATAGCGTTCGAATCTTGTATTTCTAAGGGCTTTTGTTATCTCCTTTCTCACCTTTTTAACTCTATTTTTAATCTCCCCATCGTCGTGCGCAACGGCCTCTGAAAGAAAACCCTGCAATAACCAAGGTAACGTTACAGCGGGCCACCACTGCTCTAAAACCTGAGCCGCGCATGACAGCCAAGCTCCGGTAGAGCAGCGTTCACCGTATTGATGTATCTGTGTCAGAGGCTCGCAGCTCACTGCACACCGTCGCGGGTTTACGGTTTTCCTGCCTCCCGACACGTGATCAACCTGCGCCATGGTTACCAATAGGCAGATTTATCCTAGCGTAGCCACAGGCTACCGTATGGTGAGGCATTGAGACCAGAAGTTCTCGCTGAAGTATGATTTTCAGCGCGCGCAAGGAGCGTTGACGTGTCTACGGTTTGCCTGCGGTAACGCGATGCAAGAACTGTTTAAGAACGTCATCGGCGTGTTTGAGGCTTTTATTCATTGCTCTGTCAAAATGAATATTCAGATATACCGTATAATACACCTGTGTACCTTGTTATTTTCCTTTGTCTGCAATCTGGATTTCGGGTTTCCAGAAAAAAATTTCCGGTTCCATAATCCGGACAGTGAAAAGTTATACCGGATTTTTCGGTAGGGCTATACCTGTGTACCTTGTTATTCGCATCGTCAAAACCTGCCTCAAAAAACAAAAAAAGCCCAATATAAGCACATCTCACGATCTGCACACATACGCGTGTAAAAATGCTACAAGCATTTCTTAATTTGCCTTTGTAATTAATTGAGAGTAGGTACACGTAGTCAGTATTTTGGAAGTGTTTGGAAAACACTGTCGTGTTTCTTGTCACGTTTCGGCGCATAAAATGCGAACCCATTCCCGACACCTATTGCTCAATCATGGCTTGATACACCGTTTGCGCGAACAGTTCTCTCCTACTTTCTGGAAAGAATAAACTTTTCCTTGATCGTACTCAAGAACTTTGCACCACTAGCGGGAGCTTTTGCTGCCACGTTGAGCACAGATTGTGCTGGAGACCGCAGGACCCAAAATCCGCAGCTTCTGCGATCTACGAAACGTTCGTAATGTAATTGGACATCCCGGTCCCTTAGTGCAGCGCTGTTGCTAAGCGAACCATGACAATTCCTATTTTAACGCAGTCGCTTTTTGTGTGAAAGCTGCGTGATGCACGAACACACCGACCAGAAGAAGCAGCACCAAGGCCTACACTCCCTGCCACCGTCTCCGCCGCCGTCCCCGCTCCTCTGGTTCTTCGTTCGTCCGCGAGAGGGCGAGCGGCGGGCTAGAGTTGCGAATAGGGTTCTTGCACGTGACCATGATGCAACGCTATTACCGGTTCGTAGAGTCTCACCGGAACCCGCCGGAATCCATGTTGGAGGCATTCGTCGCTGTTATGCTATATGTCTTGTGTGCTTTGGTGCCGTGTTCGCACTGTAGTTTGTCCGCTCACTCGAGGTCAGTGGCGCCGTAAATAATTGTCCCAGCCGTAAAAGTCGGCGACAACGGAGCTATGGCCAGCATATTGTTTTTTCTAGAATTCCGGAAATCATTAGGAACCATAGATAAGGCGACGCTCGAGCAATCGGTTCGCCGGCGTTATGAATGGCTCCGACGGATACGCCGGCACGACCTCGACCATGCGGGTAAAGACGGGAGCAGAACGCGGCAAATCCTGGACGCTAACATCTCCGGTCCCGAGACAGAAGAACGAGAAAGAAAGCAGAATGAAGGGTTAGGCGTGCTCGTTTTGCCGCGACAAGTTGAAGTTGCTCGAGCGCTTGTCAAGTTTATTCAATTTTGTCAATCCGCGATTCCGGTGTTTTTCTGCTGAATAAGAGAAAATAACAATATACAGACCTTACAGGTGACTGTTCTACTGCTTATTTGTGCATATTAAGGCGTCGTCAGCGATATGGGCTAATCGGGACCGCCAACTGGGACCGCCGATGTCGGCTTCTATGCCCCGCCGTTTCGAAGCAGCCAAATGCATCGGATATTTCGTTATAGAATATTAGATTAACTCTATGATCTCGACAGACAATCTTCGTACCCCAACTAAGGGTTTGTGGACTGCACTTCGTGTCAGGTCAGGAACCCCTTTTCGATTGACTAGGACAAAAATTTATATCTGAAATGTGCTTATACAAAGACGGCTCCTTGACGCTGCTGCACTACTGCTGCCGCAATAAGACGCCGAATGAATGCCTCCAACATGGCGCTAATGCACTGATAGCAGACGACAAAGTTGGTTTCGATTTCGAGTCTAACCTGAAGCGACGTCGGGTGCAAGAAGCCTATTGTTACACGGGCACCCTTAACCGCAGTTAAGTCACTCTTAACTTCAGTTATGCTTCACCACAGTTCCTACGCTACTCTCCCACAGCTATTTCAGAAGTGAAGAGTGCGCGTGCACAGCTTTGACGGGCGCTCAATGTGCGCAAGCACAGGTTCGCCCATAGCGTCGACTATATAGCCACAGAACGTTGTCCAAGGGTATAATGTGGTAACTGCGGTTAAGCGTAACTGTAGTTATAAGCGTGCCGGTGTAACTAGGGTATTAGATAACAATGCAGTAGTGCTTTAAAAAAGGACAGAACAGAAAGGAAGTGAAGCTAACATGCGAGATTGGTCCCTTGAGTTTATGTCCGGTGGACTTTTGCGTGGTAACTTTTGTCCGGAATCTGTCAATGACAAACCTAGAGCCACTAAATAAGCTACACCTCAGAGTAACAACACTTACGCATCTTGGGGCTTAAAATCATGGTTGCCGGTTATCTGAAGCTTTATCTGACACCCCAGGAAATGCTTTTCCGTTCTCTACAATGTCTAAACAGTTTAAACATTTTGTTTAAATGTTTAAACAACAGAGCAAAGCAATATTACATAAACTTCCTAACACCGATGTCTAATGCTGAGGAAGTCGCACTTTTGAATCATGACGTTCGACAGTTTTGTCTGTTCTGCAAAAGCACCAAGATGGCTGCGGCCATAACAATATCGAGGAACAGAGTGCCGATACTTTAAGAGTAGCTCATTTAGTGGTTCTAGATGAACCCACACAAAGCTAGCTTTTATGACAAGAACGGCGTGGTGTCAAGGAAGACAATAGTATCGTGTACGACATCAATAATCAAGTATAATAGCCACCAGAATAATAAAAACAACGTGAACGAATGCTGCGCGTCCATGCGCAGCGGCCGTAAAGCGTTTGTCTAAGCTCCATGGCCTCGGTCAAAAGTAATAACGGTGTGATTATTAAAAGGTTAGTGCTAGAATTCCTTGAAGATATTCGAAGAGATAACAAAGGTATCACCTTCCAGCCGTTAACATAATAATTGCTCTCGTTGAAGGCTGGCGCTTCTACGGGTTCAAACGCTAACAACTTCCTCAAGTTCCCTTCAGCAAAGGTGACCTCCTCTTCATAGGCCTCCATCAGCAAGCTCAAGGAAATAGGTAAGTCCTGCAAATTCGTGTAATTACCCTATCTTAAAAGGATTTCAAGGCAACATTTGATTCCAGTTTTAGAAAAGCGTACACCACGTAGTAGGACGGAAGAGAGTCATCACAAATAAGGGCATAGAATCCAGAAACGTCAGTTTCTGAAAATAGCAAAGAAGGAGAAACTGTTTTCATTTTTTTTGTCTGTTCCGGAACATCTTTTAGTTCTTCCCACGATGCCCCGAAGCGGTACCGGGCGCACCACAGCCGATTACGGATTTTTGGACACGAGCGTACGTCGCCGGTCCGCTCGTAGAGTGCGCCAAAGCGCTGGCCCACTCAGTCACAATAAACGTTCAGTTCCGCGTTCATGGCCAATTATACTCCGTCTGGCCGCAACATGGACTGCTGCCAAGACTAAAAAAGAAGTTTATATTATACTCCACGGCTGCTCCAACCATCATGCAGCGGCTATAGGGTGTATTCACTGGCGGCCATATCCGTGTGCGCTAGTGCTGAGCACGTGCTGATTGCTAGCTTCCACAGTTATTTTGCAACGTGCACCCCGCACCATCAAGATTGCCGGTCTTAACAGCCTATCAATGTGAGCTCGTTCTGAGCATGCGCTCTAAACAGTGACCTCAAATATGGCGGCCAGTGAATACCCCTCTGGCAGGCTTTACACGATTGGCTAAACCACGGGCATAAAATAATAGTGAGAGTGAGACTGTCAATTTCGACGGTCGTCTAAGAACCCGATGGCTCCTAACTTACGCTGTGCTGTTTAACCTAGCGTGCCTCAATGGCCTTCTGTTTAGGGTGATGCCACCCTTTGTAGTACCCGATGCCGACAGCACGCGCTCACATAGAAAATACAAAGAAATCGCCGGAAACAAAATGTCGCCGTAGCACAGTCAGCGCCACAAGCGCGTGCAGGGACACGCTCTTTCACGTGCTTCAGAACAAAAAATAAAAAGAAGAATTGGAAACAAAATGGCCAGTTGTCATCACCCCAAGCAAAGCGCACATGAAGGCACCCTAGTTTAACCACTCCAACAGACTTGTCGTCGAAACTATTGACGAGTTGCTAGAATCACAAGTCGTAAAGTCATGACGAGGCAAATCCTGGTCGTGACCACAAAAGAGTGCCACCAAAACATCTCAGCTAGAGTGCCTTCATACAAACACGCGCTTTTGCTTGGGGGTGCGATCTCAGACATTTTGCCACCCAATCGTTCTCTTAATGCGTTAGCATCGGAACGCTCGTTTTGACGAAAATCCGGCGGTGTCTTTCGTTTGTCAGATATCGCGTGCGGCACTCCCATTGTTCCGAAGCGCTGACGTGAGTACGCGTCAACTTCTTCTTCTCATCCCGGCACTGACAAACTGACAGACACCGCCGGGTTTTCGTCAAAACAAGCCCTTTCTTTTTTTTCTTTTTGCAAAGTCACACGCACGGCAAGCGCGGAGCCAGAGAGAAGGAGGCGCCGCGCAGCATCTAGATAACAAAGCCGTAGTGCTGAATGAGATGGCTTAATCAGAGAATGCCAACGCTGGACACAGATTGTGAACCGAGTGCTGCGTCAGCGCTCGGCTTCGAGTCAAGTTTGAGCCGAACGTTGACGCAATCGTCGTGTCCAATCTGTGCCCAGCGTTGGCCTTCTCTGATGACGCCATCTCATTCAGCACAACGGCTTTGTGATCTAGGAGGTGTTGCGCCGCGGCGCGGTGGAATGCGGGCTCAGTTGCCGCTCTGCCGTCGCCAGCTGTTCTTCGCTCTGGGTTTCCGTAGGAGCGGTGCGTGGGCTGTGATATGTGTGTGTAGTTAAAACGATGGATGCGGTTCACTCCACGAGTGATATGAACGCGGTTCCTTCCACGAGTGGTATGGATATGGTTCTTTCCACGAGTGATATGGATGACCGTATCCAAGGGCGCCGACGTACTCTGACAAGCGGAGTGCAAAAAAGGGCCGAAACAATTTACAGAAAGATTCATTGGTGGATTCTTCGGGAATGCGTTAGCATGACCCTTGCAAACGCCACACACGATCCCCTTTGGGAAACGCTAACACGGACCCCGTAACGAGGCCAAAAAGAGGCAGCAAAATATATAGGAAGCAAGAGAGAAAGCCAAGAGAACAAAGTGAAGGAGTCAGCGTTAGCGTTTCCTAAAAAGGACGTGTGTGGCATTTCCAAGGGTCATGTTAACGCATTCCCGCAAAATCCACCTAAAAATCTTCCTGTTATTTTTTTTTATGTTCTTTGTCAGTGCGCGCAAACCATTGGGACTCGGCTCGAGCGCGCAGCCTTGGCTAACGCTTAGAGGTAATTTTACCGCACAACTCACGCACTGAAGTTACGCGCTGGCCCAGTCAGTACAACACATATGATGTCTTCACCCTGAGACAGACAGACATGTAGGCACCCTCTTCCAGCCTTTTTTTGTTTGTTTTTGTTTTTAGTTTGAGCCTGAGTACGCATTAACACGCGGCTCTGACTCTACACAGCTGCGGTGGCGCTGCTGTCAACACAGCGCATGCGCAGACGTATCACTTGACGCGGACCTGGTTCCCGCGCACGCACAGTGCCCACACGTGGTGTGGTCAAGCGTTTTGTTTGTCAAAAGCCCCGGAGTCTATGTTAGAGATATAGAGTATACGTTGATCGGTAATGCATGCAGTTGGTCCTATTAATTTTGGAGCACTCCTTGGAGCATCCAGAAAGACAATTCTTGAAATGTAAAAATAACTGTTGTTGGAGCGAAAGCATGTACGTCTTTCTCATGTGCTCCACTGCGAATAGTGAATTCATATTTGTGTGCCGGTCTGTCCAACTAAAAGGCAATCCCTTCTTTCTTTCTTTTGTATAATTCTGTGGAACAGCACATTACCATCTGTTGTAGAGGGACAGTCTAACTCCTTCCTGCACGGAAATGGGTGTTTAGTTGTACTTTAAATCACCACACGCGGCCTTGCCATAGGAGCCGACCTTTTGGTTCAAGCCTTATTGCCCAAGCCAGTTTTGCAAGACATGGTGATTTATGAAGCTCATATAATCTGAATATGTGTGAATAGAAATTCTAGTACGTCTCAAATAAATTTTAATAAATCTAGAAGTATGCTTAAATAACTTTAAATGTAAGATAGATAAAGTTAGTTGAGTACTAAATTAAATGTTTTGTTAAAGATATGAATGTTTGATAACAGTACAAATTTTAACTCGTTAAAGGAAAAAACTTTCATCATTTAATTATGCACATCACTAGTATTTTGCATGCAGTCCCAGTTTTCTGCCAACACAAGATCAGCACATGGGCAATAAATATCATTTATGAATTAAAACTCCAGCTCTCCCACTGCTAAAGCTCAAATTAATTTTAACTTAAGGCACTCATTTATCGACTGTTCCCTCGAGCGGTCGAAGGCTACATTGAGATGGTAAGTAAACGAGAAATTTCACATGGAGATTCAACCCATAGTATATGCCCGACTACACCTAGTTGAGAGAGTTTCTAAACACTCTCACTATACAAAAATAAATCTCCTTAAATTTTAAATTAGAAACACAATATAAAAAAACACCACCGAGGCCGTAAGCACGTCGTGAGGATATTCCAGTTTATCACAAAGCTGAATAAGACCTATGGTTATATATTTTGAAATGTTTCTGAAACGTAGAGTTGTCATGTAAATAATCACAATGGTTCAGGTTTCTTTTAACCCGTAATCCGTAACTTGAGCTCGCACCATCGCGCTCTGAAGGAGTTGTTTTCTCCAATACACACAGCTGCGCTGCGGCGAAGCGAGGTAAGCAGGGTCGCGGTGTCCCCTCCACGGGTGTCGCTTCGCCGCAGTGCATCACTGTATGAAGTGAAAGGCACTCAGCGGAGATACGCTGTGCAGTAGTCTTTCCGACCGCGAACAATTAAATAAATTGCAAAACTTCCGGACACCATCAGTGTCTAATGCGAAGGTCGAATAAAATAGTACGCTATTCAAATCAATGATCATACGTTTCATCAGTTCTCACAAGCCTACCTATTAATCCGGCAGTGTAGAGGGGTAAGTTACTTGTCTTGGTATTGAACAAAAAAGAACAAAAAAAACTTTTGGCGCCACGTTGGATCTAATTACTTTTTTTGTGTGTGTAAAATGTAGCAGAATTTAGCGAGGTGAGCAGCACTTTCGCGCCGTTTCACAAAAATGACGCAGTAATCGCATCACCGGTGGATTGATGTGTGTACGTAAAATGAAATTACAACGGTGTGAACAGCCAGTAATGTTCCCAAGTGATGCATCTGTACTTCCCCTCATTACTTAAGTTGTACTCTAGATACTGATTGTTCTGCAGTGGCGCAGCAACGTTATCTCATGACCCAGTTTCTTTGGCCGACAACAATTTTAGGCAATTGAATAAAGTAAAACATATCGAAGGCTACGAAGTAACATGCTGGCTCACAGTTACAGAGGCTGTAATCTGGGCAGAAACGCAAACGCTTACGCGCGTTTGTCAAATAGCAAAACTTCGTAGCGGAAGACTTTGGGACCCGCTTGCTTGGAGTGGACTGATTAAGCAAGATATTTCTGGGACATGGTAAAAAAGATTTATTAAAAAAGATTCCACGCGAGCGCGAGTTTGCATCATGCACGCCCGTCAACCTTGGCTTTTATTATTTTTTTTAGGTTACTTTCGGGAGGGTACCTGTTCATCATTCCAAAAACCTAGACTGAGAAAGGGAACTAATTGTGTTGTTCTATTTTTCTTTCTCAATGTCGAGGATTTGTAAAGACAATAAAAGTTCGCTCGTCAATCTTTTCGTGTGATATCTATCTGTTCAGTTCTTTCAGAGGAGGCCCCTCCTTTCAGCCGAGTTCAACTGCTTCACCCCGTACATCAGAGTGAACAGGAGCAAAAGTCAAAAGTCAAAAGTTCAAAATCCAATTTGACGTTAGATGTTTCGACTGCGCGCGTTCAGTCTACCAGAGTATTGGCGACTTTGTTACGTGCAGTAGACAAGAAATTTTGTCAGTGTAGTACGACTGCTAGCCTGGGTCATTAACGTGCATCACGCAGTAGTGATGCACGACCGCACGCCGGTATCGATGTCCATCCAGATCGAAACGGGCAGGGGAGGAGATTGAACCCAAGAGGATTGTGCAACTCAACCTTTCAATCCACGTGCTCCGAGCTCAAGCGCCTGCCAGGTGCGTATGTTCACTAAAAAGAAGAGAAAACAAATCTTCGACACAAGCGTTGCGTGTCGGCCCGGACGTTTTGAAGATGCCAGTTCCCAGGAGAGAACTGGTTTAGTGCATCATTATCGTGAGTGGATTGGTCACCACGCAAAACACAGAGATAGCGTACGGAGTGCCGTTATTTATCAATGGATAGAGCATGCGCACTGAGCGCGACTATCGGTGGCGCGCAATTTCTGGGGCATAAAATACGACAGAAGTCGTATTTGAAAGCTTTCTCGAAATTACCGCAGACTCTTTTTAACGTACATTATATTTTTTACCCCCCTCTTCTCTTCTTTTTTAGCAGTATAGTCTGTCACACTTTCCGGCAGACCCGCCGTTCTTGGAGTCTGTCTCGTCTCGCACTGCCTCCTTCCAATTTCGCTGGACATCCAGCTGTCCATACGCGCTGCGGCACGAGCGGCAAACATGCGACCCTAGCGTCACACGCTGATCGCCCTTGAAGGAAGCCCCAAGATCGACCCTCCCCCGACCCGACGGAGAGCGAAGGAGGAACGCGCTAAGGACTCGACCCTCGAGGAGCGAGAGCGACTGCTTGCCGACCGAGGACGTCGCGGCAAGCAGCAGCCCTGGCCCGACATCGGCGTGTCGGCGCCGGCAGCCGGAATGC
Organism: Ixodes ricinus; assembly: GCA_037355805.1. Taxonomy (NCBI): domain Eukaryota; kingdom Metazoa; phylum Arthropoda; class Arachnida; order Ixodida; family Ixodidae; genus Ixodes; species Ixodes ricinus. Next base: position 125,038 of record JAZHYW010000534.1, read on the forward strand.
AGGAACCGTTCCTCCCGTTTTGTTCGACTGCACCTCGCCACGCTCGAACTGGCAGCGGGGATGCGCCACTCAGCTGCGCTGCCGTCACAGGATTAGGAGGCAGCGCGTGCAGCGTACGCCTACGTCGTCAAGGCACACCGTCGCCATCAACAGCTGCGGCCGCAGAGGACTGCCGTCATCAGCCGAGTACGGGAACGCCGGTGACGCCGACCAAGCTCTCGCATGTGCGCGCTCATGATCCGGACGCGTTTTGAGCCGCTCCGTCCGTGAGCATGTCGGTCATACCGACCGGAACAACTACTGGGACTACTGGCGTCAGCCCAAAGGTGAGCCCAACGTCGCGCTTTTCCTTTTTTCTTTGTTTTTTTTTTGTCACCGGCGATTGTTAGGAGGGTGCTCTCGATTGTGGCTTCGGGACCGCGGTCCGTTTTGGCGGGGGTGCATATATCTGGAGCCCAGGTTCTGTTGCAAGGGGCAACTGTGCATCTGTCGTGCGTTTTCTTTTTTTTTTGGTCGTTTTTGCAGATTAATGTATTACCGCTGACAACATGAGCTCAACTTCCCTTCATTCTTGTTTGGAAAACCTGCCGGGTTTCTAGTAAAAGCTTTGGTTCAAACCGCTAGAGGAAATGCGAAGCTTATGTTTCATTCTTTAAACTCTATATGAAAAAAAAATCGAGAGATAATAAAACATTTGTGGGGATTGCATACGCAGGAAGAGGCCAGGTTAAGTGTTGCAGCTGCTATTGTCCGCGAGGGGTACCTTAGACCACAGGGCTGTTTTAGTACAGCAAATAAAAAATTTAAAAAAATTCTCCTTTTTTTTTAGCGTTTACGGCAATATAGAGCGAGAGACTTCCAAGAAAGATATTCGGGGCAAAATTCTAAAATAGATAAGGGTAGTTTGCTTTGTACATGCGCTGGTGCTGTTCGTTGGATTGATGGAAATCAGTGAGCCTGAGTGCTAAGCAAATGTATACATATATCAATGGCAAAAAACAAACGGCACTATGTTCGATAAATATTCCGAACTGTATATAAAGTCCAGAAGAACGACGAGCAACTCCTTTTACTTGCCTTCAGTCTACACGGGTATTTGGAAGTCATGTGCAATGAAACATAACAGAAGAGAATGCCAATCGGGATAGAAACATCCTGAAAGTTTTCGGAGGCTTCACACGCGTTAAGCTTCACGAGATCATGATCGGCTGAGCTTGCCTCGTGTACAGTTTGTTCCGCTTACGGCTACCCTTAGCTATAACATACATAGGTTGCCCACGTACAGCTAGCAGTACGATATAGCAGTTAAAAGTATCACTGCATCCGCGTATTCCGCATACTTCCGAAGGGAAACGCATTTCGTTCCCGGTAGCGGGCATGGCCGTCTGAATGACAACAGATCGTGAGCACAGGTGCGGATGAGTCCGACCGACTTGCAGCGCACATTCCCGTGTCCGACCGGAAAGGGGAATAATAATGGGAGTACAGACGTACTATACAGCGTGCTCCCAATTAGAGACACCGCTTTCCCGCGTGATATGGATGAGATGGAACCACAGAAACACTGTAAATTAAACTTAAAAAAAGAAAGAAAATGAAGGCCGGTTATGTGCTTGTTTCCACGCACTGTTGCCTATGAGCCCACAGCCAGCACCGCTGAACGCGAACTTCGGCCGTCTGTTGCCAATGGCAACGTGAGAGGCGAAGGACGTGGTGAGTTCTTGAGCATCCTCTCTCCGCAGCCAATGAGATTACGGGATTACCCGAGAAGGACGTCAAAGAACCAATCAGAAATCAAGAAGAATTAAGCCACGCCCTCGGCGTTTCTAAAGCTCGCAATGACTATGGCGCAACGCATATCGAAACTCTCGCTTACTTGAGCAGCCATGGCGGCACAGTCACGGGCGGGAGGTCTAAAGCAGTGCCTGGGAAGCAGCTTAGAATTCTAAGAGGTTTCGCTCTGAGCCTGCATCTTGTGGACTCGACCTGCTGGGCGAAGGCGACACAATAGACGCTCCAAGATTCTTAGAAAACAGTCGATAAATGTACTGAAGGTTTGTACGCTAGGTATACTGAACGGCACCTGAGGCCGCGTATAGCTGCAGGCGCATGCTATATCATTTATACAGCTTGGAACTGTCTCTCACCTCACAAGTTTCACCATACCCAGTTCTGAACTTCTGATAAACCGACTCACGAGGCTTTTTTTGGAAAGTGGTTCGGTTTTCGCTCGTGCGCAACCGGGCTCCTGGAAGGTGGTATTTCGTAAAGCTTTTCGCGCCCGTGTCTCGCGCAAAGTGTTAGGGAGGAGATCGAACAGTCACGCCTTTACCGGTACGCTTCAGCTGTGAGAACCCCAAACTGAATTTCATTGTTTGTTTCTGATCAGAGGAATCGAAGATGACGATTTGAAGACCGCTCCTCGTAAGACCAAAGCACTGATATAATATTAGCAACTTTCACGACCTATAGGGGGCGCACTGGTGCCTATCAAAATGGCTGTCATCTGGATGATCGTCGTAGAACATCGGTACGAGGCTGGATCTGCAAGGCGTGAGTGATTCTAGTTTTGTTATGTACGAGCAATATTAGAACCCTAGTTTATTTTTTACACGTCAGGAAGGTGTTGTCAAGCACCTTTATTTTGAAGTCGATCATCCAGGAGCTAGGGAGCGCGATTCTCACACCGCGGTACTACCATCGCTGAAAGTTGCGAATAGTAAGGGTGCAGGCGAGCTGGTGAATGTTAACCATGTTGAATAACCTGAGACTGGGGCAGAAGTGAACAAACAAGTCGAAGGAACAGAAAAGCACAGGACGACGTCTCTTGAAGTCGAAGGAACAAAAAGGGACAGGACGACGTCTCTTGAGACGTCGTCCTGTCCTTTTCTGTTCCTTCGACGTATTTGTTCACTTCTGCCCCAGTCTCAGGTTATAGAGGGCATTCACTGGACGCCATATTTGAGGTCAATGTTTAGAGCGCATGCTCAGAACGAGCTTACATTAATAGCCTGCTAAGACCGGCAATCTTGATGGTGTGGAATGCACGTTGCAAAAGAACTGTGGAAGCTGGCCATCAGCACGCGCTCAGCAACCACGCACACGTATATGGCCGCCAGTGAATACTCCCTATTCAACATGGGTATCAAAGCACTGGTCAGAGCGAAGAGCTCATGTCGAAACCGCGATAGGCGAGCTTCAATGTCATTGGTATGCTGCGTTAGCAAACACCGGTCTGTGGGGACAAGCTCGATAAAGCGCCCCCTATAGTTCGATCCCCTGCCCAATGCAAAGATCACCCCGCATTGCGCCTTTATCTCCAGCGTAGAAAAAAAAAACATAAACAGTTTCGCGGTGATGTGCTGAGGTGTAACAAGCGCTAAAGTGGAACCGCCATATGAACGTTCCTCAAGATTACAAGCACCTAGAAATAGCATCAGAGGTGTGCGAGTACCGGTTCTAATCGATTGGACCTTTTGCTGAATCGCCGAAGCATTGAAGATAATGCCGGGAAGGTAGGTACACGCGCTGCACGTGCTGACGTCAACAGCTGTAACTGTTCGAAAGCAAAACTCTAAAACAAATGGCACTTCTCACGCGCGTTCCACAAACGTTTTATTTGTGTTATTTACTTCGATGCTTCTGTATAAGGAAGGCGAGCGCGTGCAGCGCGTCTACCTACATTCCCAGTGTTCTCTTTGATGCTTGGATAATTTGTCGAAAGGCCTATCGCGCACTGTCATCCCCAGCTTTAACACTGTTAAGAAAACCGGTTGTAGCGGCTGTTCCTTCCACTGTGAAGGGTATGAATCACGCAGTGCTATTCGATTCGAACCAATATTCGCACGCCCTTAAATAACACGCGCCTGACACGGATCTGTTATAAAAACAGTTCAAGAGTTGTATGACGCGTTTACCCCACGCGGTCAAGTGGGCCGTTTGGGAAAGCGCTCCTTGTTGCTCGGACACCATACGCAACAAAAACCTCCTACATAAAGCTACGTTCTCCAGTCTGCTAGCTTCCGGAACGTGGCATAATATGTCACAATGTTACGTAAGCGCCATCAGGAAATTTGGGAAGGTAGCGGCAAGAAATTCGTGGCACCCGCACCAAGTAGCTGTACCGCTCGAGTCAAATGGGAACAAAAACTGAGGGAGACGAAGAGTTGGGAGCGCGCGGGGACGTGCCGAGCTCCGATTGGTATTATTAGTGGGTAGACGCAAAGGTTCGCTGCCTTCGTCTCCATAGTTGGGTTAAGAGGTGAAGTGGAAGCTCCTCCCACCTCTTTCCACTTTGGCAGGGCGAACGCTCGAGAGGAGGCGACCTCCTCTCCAGCGTTCGCTCTGCTAAAGTGGAAAGCGGTGGGAGGAACTTCCACTTTGCTGTTAACACTCACCGTTGAAACTATTCGACGTTCGAACAGTGAGCGGAGACAAAGCATCTCTGCGTCTGCTCCACTAATCATCCCAACCAGAGCGCGGTGCTCACCGCGCGCACTCGTCTCCTCCTCTCCCTCATTTTCTGTCCGTATAGACCGATGTCACCTGGCCAGTTTCGTGCCTTGCCTAGAGCCTCGTGCCTTGCCTAGAGCGCCTCAACGTGAGGCACCCCACATCACTCTATACTCCATCTCACAAATGTCTGCAGTAAAGACAAAGGTACAGGTGCGTGAGCATAGCTCAGGGGAAATGCTTGTGTTTGTACGAGAACTCGTGCATAGGAGGCAGTTTCCAAAGCCACGCGCTCGTGCCCATGCCTTTGTCTGCACTGCAGATGTTTGTTGAGCAAAGCGCGCGTGAAGGCACCCCAGCACTGCCGCCCGCCTCCTGTGAACTGCAATTATGACGGCATCACGCAAGCAAGCGTGAAACGCGCGGTGTGATCGGCCTATAGGCCTGTAGTTCTCAAGTTTTGAGCAGCGCTCCAGGCGAGCAAAATAGAATTTGTGGCTCGCGTTTGCGTCAATACGCTTCCCAGTACAGTTTTTTATACTCCGTTCCATTATAAGTGCCAGCGTAGCAGATGGTGCAAGAGCAAGTTCCGAGCTTTCAGTGTCCCTGCCAACCACGTGCGCTCGTGCAGTGCGAGCATCGTTCGGGGGAACGTGCTTTTGCAAGTAGTTTTCGCTTCGCTATCACGTAAAGTGAAACTTACGTGTTCGCGGAAGCATGAATGAAAGCAATGCAAATATTAAAGCTGAAAATAATGTTTAATAAAACGCTAAGGCCACGAGCTGCATATGTTTTTTTTTTAAGTTTTGTTATTGCGCATTTACAGATGCTAACAGATGCTTGTATTCGAACGTGGCACGTCAAAAATCTAACGTTACAGAGCCACCTGGATCGTTGCAGCCATCATAACATGCATGGTCGCGTCTTGCGGACGCGCTCGCGCCCCTGGAACCAGAGCAACGGGTCTATTCGCGGTGCAATGCAACACGCAGCCTCGGTTGCGGGACAGAATGCGCTGCTATGCTTGCAACCCGTCGTCGGCAATCGGCGAAAACGCCGCTCTGACTCGTCCGGCGGCAACCCCGATATCATTTTCGAATCCCCTTGTTCTGGCGCGTGTCATCCCGGGACAGTCCTCTTTCGAAGGTCGTCCACCAGGAAAAAGGTAAATCGACGGCGCGGGTAATCATCGTCCACGGCCGCATGGGCCACGCGAGTAGCAGCGCCGTCCGGCGTGCCATTACCGTCGCACGACCGCCGTCGTCGTCTGCTCCGCCGCTTTTGTACGATGCCGCAAACAATGAGAGCGATTTTTCGTTCTTGGAGCGAAAGGAGGTGCTCGGCATGATCGGGGCGGGGGTTCAGGTTCGCCCATTCACTACAATGCCGTCGTGCCCAGAGTTCAGAGTGCAAGGTCGATTCGTTTTTCCTCCGCGTGGAAGCGCTACGGTATTAGCCGCGCAATCAAACAGGCGGATTTTTACTACATACAAGCGACAATCTATTCGGGTATGGGGCCTAGAACGCGTCCCTCGATTTCCGCCTGATGACGTCGTAGAAGTGTCACGCTGTCGCCGGTCTCGATCCTGGCGGTGTCCCAGCAGCGGTGGTGGATGTAGCAGACGCCTGTCCTGCTGCGGGACGCTCTCCAGGTCGACAGTCCAGGGAAGCTTGAGCAGCCAGGAGATGGGACGCCGCGACGAGAGCGACACTCGCGTTCGCTCGTGCTTTTCGCCAGCATTTCTCCGACTGACCACCAGGATCGCGACGTCAACCGCGTGACACTCCGGCTTTTGTGACGTCATTTGTTGCCACTTCAGGACCACTTTTGATGTATGGGCGGGATAGGACGCTAAACGCACCAGTCGAAGACGCGTTCCAGACACAGTATGCTCAGGTGTGCTTGTTCGCATTCTTGCCCCGAAGATACGCCTCTGCTTGTGCATTTGCTTTGTGGTGTCCGCTGATTGATCTCACGCACACTTGTCGCATTTTTCCATTGAACATAGCCTATCAGTTGGAAGGACGACAGATGAAACAAACGCTGTCAGTCACTGAAAAACGTTGTTCCGAAAAGTCACGAAAAAACAAAATACCAAACAGAAAAACAATATTTGTTTTGTTTGTTCGTTTTTTTATTGTGCAGGCGATATGTGACGTTCGCTATTGTCGCTGCTTTTATGCTATGGAATCATGGCCTCCGATATTTTTGGCGCGCAGGGCTCTCCTCAGGCCGTTCCGTTCGCTGGAAGAAACTGAAAAAACAGGTGGCCAAGCGCGGTGGGCCCTTGACCCCTTGTGCGGTGGAAATAGCCGCCAGCTGCTTCTTTTTCTTCATCGGGCCTGCTCGCTTATTTGGGTAGCTTGGGCCTCCTGGCACGCAGGGAGTAGTACGTTTGCTGGGTGGACAGTGAAATGCGCTCCTTTGCGGGAATTGTACTCGTTGCTGACATTTATAACGAGCAAGTTGAAATGTGTATACGAGGTTGAATAGCAAAAATACGAACACCGTCGAAGCACAAGTGAAAGCTAAGACGCTAAGAGCGTGAGCAAAGAGACGCCGTTTCATGCATTCCAAAGTTACGTCACCACTCAGAGATAAGAGACGCGTACGCTATCGGTGGTGGCATGAATCTGCCACTTTCGATTGCCTTGCGGCGTTGAATCTAGCCGATTCTGGACGTCGAAAGATGTTTTTTTGTTCTTCAGCACTACACAGAAAGAAGAAAGTGCAGCGAAGGTGCCACAAATAGTGCGAGGCTTAATCGGGTGAGCTTGTACTACCCAAAACGAGGGCGCCACAGTTTGGTCAAAGCCTCAGCGCAGGAGGCCTATTGACGATTTCTTAGGAGAAATGGAGCGCCACGGCGTTCTAAACGACCTCATTGGAGCCGACGCGCACCAGCTGAACCGTGTCTGGCTCTTAGCTTTGAACTTTCTGACAGCGAAGTGGAAACTTCTCGAAATTAAGGAACTTGCGGTAAAAGAAAAAAGATGCTTGCTCATCGATCCCGATGAGTGCGAGGTGCGAATACGCTCAAGTGGATACCGGTTCAAATCAGTGATGACACAATGCGGAAGGCTCTCGAGCCCTACGGGAAGATCAACAAAGTAGCTCGAGACACACGGAGAGTGGAAGGCTTTCAGAATGTCCAGACACTGACAAGGCTGGTGAGAATGAACTTGAAAAGGCGTCACCAAAGATAACCTCCCGCACCAGATGCGACTGTTTGGCAGCAACGTTCTAGTCTTTGTTCCCGGAAGAGCGCTACTCTGCCTCCGATGTGAGAGGACCGTTCATAGGACAGGTCACATCCGCAGGGAATGCTGCGTCCCTCAATGTGACAAACGCCACCGTTTCGGGCACGAGCAAGGAAGATTGCATCCGGACGTACGCCACCGAAATGCGGCCTGCCCCCGAGGAAGACAACTTGGAGTTCTTCATCGACGAAGAAGAAGCCTCGAAAAATAAAGAGGGACTGGGCACCCGACCATCACCCATACACAAACATCTTCAACCGGTCACGAACGAGACGTATTGCAAGGCAAAGACATCACCGCGTCAATTTTGGAAGCTCACAAGTCAACTGCCTGCGGTGGCACCGGCACAGACATCGACAGTGTCGCCCAGGCCCCTCGCAAAGCCAGCAAATGAAGACAGTCGACGAGTACGAGTGCCGGTCAAAAGACAGATTCGATGACGACTTGAAAATGAACGACAGTTCCGAGCCCTCCAAGCGGCCCCTGGATCGAGTCCAGGGTCCCTAATCTGGACACATGGCGAAAACGTTGGCGAGAAATTCGGCGGCTATAATTGGCCGGTACCAAGGTAAAGTGCGGCGTTGGCCAATCACAGCCGCCAAATTTCTCGCTATTTTTTCTCGCCAAGTTTCCAGATAAGTGCCCCAGGAGGAGGACTCTGAACTCGAGGAACCTGACTAAAACACGCCGCAAGAAAAAAAAAAGAAACGCAAGCCCCGAGCTTTGCCGGTTGGTCGACGTGAGCAAGCCTCGCAGTACTTTTTTGCGTTCACATTGGGAACAGTTCAAAGATCTGTTTCTTAGGTTCGTGATGATTATTTTTTTTCTCGTGCTTGTTGTCATAGCTGTGAGTTATGTAAGTTTTATGGGGATTTGCTGAGCATCGTGTTTTATTCCACCCAAATTTTGAACTCCTTCCACTGTGGGCATAACGCTGGGAACACTCAATATTAGAGGTTAAAATTCTACTCGTAAACAGTACCAGCTGTTACGGTTGCTTCACGACGAGCAACTTGACTTGGCCGAGTGGGCTAGCGCACACAGGCTCAGAGCACGTGGAGCGAAAGCTCGCGTTGTAGAACCCATGGATGCTGGGCTCAATCCCCGCCCCTGCCCATTTCGATGTAAATAAGCATCGTACCGGTGTGCAGTCGTGTATCACTAGCACTACTGCGTAGTGGACGTTAAAGACCCCAGGCTAGCGGTTGTACTGCACTGGCTAAATTTCTCATCTACAGCTGAGAGGCAAGTCGCCCGTTGAGGCAAACCAAGTTCAGCTGCATAAACATACACACACACCCCGATCTTTAGCAACTTTGTTTTTTAGCTACAAGAAACAAAATGCTGGAGGAAGAGCAAGTCACGAAAGTGCTACAACCCTTGTTTTTTAGAAAATATGTTCCTCTTTCTGATGTGAGTGTCACCACCGATGCACATGAACGTTTCATAAAGTGTGACTTTAATTTGTTTGTCGTTCAGTGGCGAATAATTTGTCTATGCCCCTTGTAAAGTCAGTGAACGAACATTGTTTTTCCGCGAAATTTCACATTACATCAGGTTAGATCGGACCACAATATTTCTAGGCGACTATATGTGTGTATGGATGCAGGTGATAGATTTCCAATCACACATAATAGCGATGTTAGTGCAAATGCATTTTGTGAAATAATAGCAAAAAACAATTTAGAAGATTTTGTTTTAAATATGTCGAGCGGAACTAAGAAAATTCTGTTTACGCACTTTCAAGAATCTTTGCGTGCACGCCTTGATCGCGTTTATGTCTCTGCTGACATTGTACAGAACATCAGTCCTTATCGCGTAAAACCAATTATTTTCAGTGACCACTGCCTCGTAAAGGCCACAATTGGAGAAAACCAAATTTCTAAAGAAAAATTTAATTTGCGGTTGTGGAAGCTATACACCAGTTTGACTAAAGACGAAACACTTGTAGCTACAGTAGATGGTGTGTTGAGGAAAATGGCAGGGCAGAATGAGACATGTCCATTTGAACGATGGGATCGGTTCAAGGAACAAGTAAAGATGCCACCAATACAAAATTCGAGCACGCTTAAGTTTTACGGTCGGGTAGAAGATCGAAAGCTGCAACAGGATTTACGTACAGTCTGTGAAGCTGAACTGTGAAAGCCCTGGTTGGGTAGCCAAGGACATAGCAAATGTCAAATTGCGCCTCGAAAAATTCCACAAAGAGCGATATGAAGGCGCTATGATACGTTAAAGAACACAGACGTTTCTCTGCGGAGAACACCCATCAAGCAAGCCCCGATAGCGGAAATAAAGTAAGATTTCTCCAAATAAATCCTCAAAATAGAGAGCAATGACCATAGCAACAGAAAGAGCGAACTTTGGGGATGCTTTTGGGGAACATTATCGACGGCTTCTTGAGCTCGCCCCAGAGTGGCAAGAAGATGGAATCGATAAACTCTTGTCCTTTATGCCGATGCCTGATGACAAAATGAAGGAATGGCTGGAGGACCCCATCAGCCTGGAAGAAGTTGAAGGGGCAATAGTAGACGGCTTGCCCGGGGGTAAAACACCAGGCCCAAACGGGCTTTGTTTAAATTTTTACAAGAAATAAAAAAGTGCTTTCTTCCGTTTTGCTCGCTGTCATTGACAAATTTTATAAAAGAAAATAATTACCACTATGTCTTTTTTTTTTTAGAACCCAGAGTGTGCCAATTTTAAAATCAAAGCATGCCGCCAAGTTGCGCCGTATGGAAGGTTATCGGCCAATAGGTCTATGTAGTGTAGATCATAAGATAGCAAAAGACTGAACGGAAGGCGACAGTACGTAATTTGCCAATTGGTGGGTGACCACCAAACGTGTGGCATAAAGGGCAGGTCGATCCGAACAAACGTTCGCGTAGCCAGAAGCATTTAAAGGGGCGGTGCAACGATATTCAATCGGTATGTTTTTCACTTTATACGAGCTTACTGACACTAGTGAGACTCAAGGATACTCGCACGCAACGCCACTGGCCAAATAACTCCTTCCTTGCACTGCGATTTCAAGGACAAAAGCGAGCCTTTTCATTTAATCTCTCCTTTGCGAAACTTCGTGACGTAACTGGGGGATCGCAGTAACCCCCAGTGACGATATCTGAATGCGGCTCATAGATTGGACCTGAGCATTGCACGCGCACTCGATTTGGGCTCGTGATAATCGATAGCTCGAGAAGCCTTCGGGTAGTTGCACGTGTCCAATTGCTGCAATGACGACACTAGCCGAACCATAGCAATGTCTGGAACTCAGCGCGTGTCCTGTGCTTTGCCAACCCCAGCGCGTGGGTATGATCAGCATTGGCGGCATATAATCGTCTCCAGATCACGTGGCCGCTTGTTCTGGCTGCGAGTTGAGGGTGTGAACGCTGCTCGTTTTAGGGGCGAAGCTCCTTAGGGCTAGGGTGCCTTCATGTGCGCTTTGCTTGGGGTGATGACATCTGGCCATTTTGTTTCCAATTCTTCTTTTTATTTTTTGTTCTGAAGCACGTGGAAGAGCGTGTCCCTGCACTCGCTCGTGGCGCTGACTGTGCTACGGCAACATTTTGTTTCCGGCGATTTCTTTGTATTTTCTCTGTGAGCGCGTGCTGTCGGCATCGGGTACTACAAAGGGTGGCATCACCCTAAACAGAAGGCCATTGAGGCACGCTACTTAGGGCTAGCCATGTCCGTATGTAGCTCCGGCGTCCGGTGCTCGTGCTCCTGCTCGTGAGCTCACGTGCTCACGAGCACGTGAGGACGTGCTCACGTGCTCGTGTAGGGCAAAAAAAAAAAGATGAAAAAAGATGAGAAAGATGAAAAAAAAATATGTTTGCGCAGTCGACAGGATTTGAACCTGTGCGGGGAGACCCCAATATATTTCTAATCCATCACCTTAACCACTCGGCAACGACTGCGCGACGAGTAGAGGGCTCTGAGATGGGTAGTAACTCAAGAGCTGGGGATGTCATGGATGAAACGTTGCATGTAGCCGCTCAACGTCTATACAGGAGAGGGCGCGGCGGTCAAATGCGTATATAATCGCGTTAAACTTTGCACGCATTGGCTGATGGTTTATAGACGAGAGGGCGTTGCGGTCAAATGCTCAAATGCGTATATAACCACGTTCGATACCACACATTCTCTTTCTGACATGGGTGAAAACGAACGAAAGGCTCGGCATGCTGCGCCTCAGCGTCTACGCAGACAAGCACCAGCAGAGCTTCGCCCCAATCAACATCATTCACCACGTGGAGATGCGGTGATTTTTTTCTACAGGGATAAACTAGCTGGAATTGCCTGGCTGTCGGGATTTCTTCTAAACAAGATGCCGGTTAATTCAGTTTTCAAATAAGCATCACCCTTGCTAATTGATGATTTTTTGTTGAATATAACAATGTGATGTTTGACGCTCTATACTTGACATTGCAGCTACGTAAATGGCCGCTTCCTTGCGGTCTGCGTGTGTATAATCGTCATAGTTTCACCACGCGCCCCGGTGTATTTTGTTTTTGTCCAGCCCACAGGCTCGCATGCTGCGGCTCAGCGTCTACGCAGACAAGCACCACCAGAGCTTCGCCCCAATCAACATCATTCACCACGTGGAGATGGGGTCAATTTTTAGATGCGGAGCATCTCTTGCTCGGGTCTATGTCCCGCGGCGTCGTAGTCCGCACCCACACTACGCACGCGCAACTCTCCTCCTTCCCTCTCTCCAACAGCTGCGCGTTACTCCCTCCGCTCTCTCTCTCTACCAGCTACGTGCACTGCGCGTGCGTTCGATTGTACTCACACCGCGCGCGCACGGGCAACTCTCCTCCTCTAGTCTCCTCTCCTTCAAGTGTAAAAAAAAATAAACGGCGAGCGGCGAGCGTTCCAAGTTTCTCTGCCGCGAGCCGCGACGAAGGCTCGCGTAGGGGGTAACGCTAGGGCAGTCGGTGGCGCCATATCTCGACGTCAGCACGCAACTGACTCTTTCCTCGGCACCAACACGATGCTCCGCATCACCCCATAATTCCCCTCGGGAAAATGGTGTAATTTTTTTTTCTTTAATTTTTTCTGCGATTTTTGTTAGGTGAGGTGAAAAACGAACGCGTGTTTAATAGGTCATTAACGTCAGGAATCCGTTCTAAGTGGTATTTGCGCAAAGTACAAAAATCGTTGCATAGCCCCTTTAAGAACGTTGTACAGAGGAAGCAGAACAGATTGCTATGCTACAGATTAACTTAAAAAAAGCATTCGATCGCGTACGTCACTAATTTCCTTGGGCCATTTTGCGACATATCAACATTGAAGATGTTATTTTTGAAGGCGTGCTAATGGTGTATAATGGCTGTCCCACGCGACAAATTGTAAAACGTAACTTAACTTGCAGCATCACTGTACTGTCCTCAGCACGCCAAAGTTGCCTGCCCTCTCTTTTATTATTCGCGCATTATCTTGAGCCTTTCTGTTTAAGTGTCGCTTACAATAGGAACGTTCATTGTTGTACGCTGATTTCCCTGGAAGTCAAGGTATTGGCGTATGCTGATGATGTAGCAGTTTTTTTCAGAGACACAAGAAAACAATGTAAACAATGTTATTGCTTTGGTTAAACATTTTTGTCATATTACTGGTGCTGCTGTAGATCTAGAAAAAATGTTCTAGGTTTTGGCACGGTACATGGGCCACAAAGCCCTCCGAGTTTAAAGGGATCAAGTGGGGCACGACGCCTACGAGATACCTCGGCGTACAGCTGCAACGGAAAAAGAGTAGCACAAGTGACCGACGACCGGAGCGGCAAAATCGCGACACGCGGCGCTATTGTTCTCGAGCGCGCCGATAGCAGAGTGCCACTCATGTTCCATGTCTCAACGTGGGGGCGGCCGGCAGAAAACAGCCCATCCTAAAGCCCTCATTTTAACAGCTATCTTATCCCTCAATTTTCTGCCGGCTACCCCCGCGTTGAGACATTTAACGTGACTGGCACTCTCGCTATCGGCACGCTTGAGAACAAGAGCGCCGCGTGTCGAGATTTTGCCGCTCCGGTAATCGGTCACTTGTGCTGCTCTTTTTCCGTTGCAGCTGTACCACTGCAGCACATGCGTAATCCAAGTCTTTTACTGCTTCGGAGCCACAGCTGAATTGAAAATGAGGGAGTCACGGTGGCCAAACCGCGACCCGTCAATTTTTGCTGGAGCAACGGCCTGCAACATATTTCTTGTTGCTAAGATCCTGTATGTGCTTCAAGTATTACATTGTGCTCAAAGTGTTATGAACAAAATTCATAGGATATGCGCCATATGCATCTGAAAATCAAACTGAGAGCGAGTGAGAAGAGATAACCTTTTCTGTCGTATTTCTTTGGAGGGATTAGTCCTTTTGCATTTATTTGTGCATGAGCTCATATCGCGATTCATATTTCTACGTGATATTGAACAACCTGTTATGGGCGCGGTAATTCAGATAAAACTGGTGGAGCATATGCCTTCGTTTCTGGTTTCGAGTCATGGCGAGCAGCCATCAAAAATTTTCCGATTCCTTTAAGAGGTCGTTGATGCATACAATTTTTCGGCAGAACGCTATTCCAAAGACTTTTTGTCAAGCGTAACTCAGAAAATTTCTGTCCAGCGCCCTGTATGGCGCTCTTTTCCGGAGTCTTTCTATCGTACATTGTGCAATCGGGGACCCGGCCAAGACGTTCTCTGTCGTGTCAAATAAATTACAATCCAGCCACGTGCCAAAAGTTTATTTTTCATACTTCATACCTCGACGCTCCCCGTGAAAGCCTAGCCTCCGAGAAAAGTATTCTTGTTCCTTAAATCCACAAAAAAAAAAAATGTGTGGCTTTACATTTTTTGTTACATATAATTAGGCCATATACTTTTCGGTGTTTTTATGTCAAAAATCGGCGGATGTTTTTCGGTGTCTATTTTTGTTGCAAAATACCGGTGCATATCGGTGAATTGTCTCGTGCAGGCGCAACGGCTTTTGTTGACGGAAAAAATCGCGAATAGAAATGAGCAATCAAGACGAGAAACCATGCAACTTTCATTCACATCTGATACACAGTGTTTTACACGTCATTATTGTAATACATGCATGCATACATTCCAAGCCTCGCATCTGTCATTCCCGCCCGCTCCTTCCTGTTGACGACGTGCAATTTCGAGAACGCGCTCTCTACATTTGCGCTATAGACACGGAAAGTCCGAAAATGTCCAGAAAGGCTTGGGGGGGGGGGGGCTGGCCAGTCTGATGAATGCAGCTTCCGGACAAGCTTCTGACCGAAAATTTTTAAAAAGACACTTCAAACCACCCGATTTTAGGGTTCACAAAGAAGAGAGGGCAACCTTCAACGAGGCAATCTACAAAAGAGCACAACGAGGACAAACGTTTGGGGACATAAACTGACGGTCAAAGTACCAGCAGTGACAGAAAAAACACATCTTGATTACTACAATGCCTTAGAAAACCTAAAGCAACAACGGTAAGAAAAAAAAATAACACGAAAGAACCAGTCTGAGGAACGTCTACATAAAACTTTTTCGGTGAAAAAAAAAAGTCTGCCGCCTGTACGACAATATTTAAACACCGGTGTTGTTCGGATTTAACCAATATATTATTTCCGACACCGGCAAATGTCTTTCGATGTTTTTTTTTTTTTCGGTTAGAACCGGAAAGTATACGGCCTACGTATAATACACCTCACAACTTCACTTGGACGTACGGCGCACTGACGTTTAACCCAAGGTACCAACTTTCGCGAGCGGCTTGCATAGCCGAGTTGTGCAGCTTATTAAAATAGTTGACTGCAAAAAAAAAAGTAAAATCCGGGTTTGCTTGGCACTATTGAAAAACCTCAGTGTTTTTTTTCTGTAGTCTTTGATACGTACTTTAGCTGTTTAATATGTTATTTCAAACCGTTATCAAGCTCCTCGTAAAAGTTGGGGCCGTCAGTTCGACGTGAGTGCGCTGTTCGTCGAACTGAAGTTTTAGGGTGTATTATATGTGAGAAAAAAATAAGATTGTTTGTATTTGGTTTTTTTGTGTGTTGAAATACCATTTATTGTTTGCAGTGTAAAGCATCCGAAACTATAGAACGCGTGTCTATTTTATGTTGGGACGCCTCGTTGTCTTGGGATGAGCAGAGAACGTTAAAAAGGACCGAAGTTACGGCCCATTCGATGCGTTTTCATCCGGTAACTCCACAGGAACTTGCGCCATACGACCTTATAACATTACTCGGTCAGCATCTGGTGTTTGCGGATGGCGGTGAGCTACGCGGACCTTACTCGCGGCCGGTAGAAGCATACTTTGTTGAATTTGTAACTCAAATGGGTTGTACCTATGCACAACTGGATACGGTTCCTGAATGCAGGTCGGTGAGAGTGAAAGCGCCAGCCGGCGTTCTACTACAGTTCCCAAAGTATTCAGTGAGTTGTGCTAGCCAAAAGACTGTACGCTTAGCCTGAACTTGTCTGTATTCTGTAATGCTATAATAAAAAAGCTTCGAGGACACCTAAGCACTTCTTATGAGTTGCGAATGCGAAAGCATGAATGCCATTCTTCCGCTCCCTTAGTTCGTCTGCGGCGTAGTGGCGTGGACGGCCACGTTTCGGTACTGGCCGAGGTAGCGGGCAACGGTCGAGCGCGCACTCTCGTGAAGTGGCCGCGCCGCGCTGAGCTCGGCTGTACAACCTCTCCGGAGTTTGCCCGAGCGGGCTCTGCCGCCACCGCTCCCTCTTACCGGTGGCCGGGCCGCTGCGTGCGATGCGCCGCCACGGAGAGGGCTTTTCTGGTGTCGGTTTTCGGAACTACGCCGCACGAGAGCCAATGGGAGCCTCGTTCCTTGATGACGTGCGCCAGCCAATGGGAGACTATCCATCAGAAATCGGCTTCACTTCGGGGGAATTTAGGGGCTAGCCGTGGCTTCAAGCTGATAACGTCGGTTTGCTCCATAAAACAATTAATGCTTTCGCATTAAAAAAAAAAAGAAGTTGTGTCGTAGCTTAGGGTAACACCTCCGCTTCGGACGCAGCGGATCCAGGTTTGATTCCCGCGGGCGGCGGCGGGCGATCTTTATCAAGGACTTGGCAACATCGACGGCGGACACCCTACATTGCCAGCTACAACATCAACAAGGACAATAACTAGCAACTACTGCATCAACAACATACTACTACTATAGCTACAACATCAACAACGAACGTCATTTCCAGGGGTAAAAAGAGCCCTATAGCTGTAAAGAAAACAAAAAACGAACAGACAACTTTGCGATCTGCGAAAGTGGAAATCGGCATGTTTCTCCGGTGGCACTATCACAACACATTCTCCCTTCTCAGACATAACACGATACCAAAAGCCCGTCTGTATGCAAACACGCGCCACACAAACCTCCGTCACCCTCTCACGTCACTCCGCAACAGAAGCATCCCCGGCGCGGTCTCACCTTTGGCCTCCTATTTTTAGGTAGCGATAAAAAAGAAAACAGACGAACGCGCAATGTGGCGTCTACGCTGCGCCCAAGGCGCAACTCCGGAAATCCCGCAGTCCCGAAATAACCAGCGTCCAGCGACCGCACATTCTGATAGATGGCGAGCGGCCGAAAGGGGCAAAGAGATCCCAATCGAGCCAGAGTAGTCGCCACTCAAAACCCGTACTTCGAAAGCCAAACGAATGGCCAGCGAGTGCGAGAGCCAGCGGGACGCTGTGCGAGCGGGTCACATACAGCGAGTTCTGACGTAACCCCCTGGGAAAGCACGGCGAATCCGCCCGCGGCCCTTAGAGAAGCAGGCGCAGAGACGAACATAAAATGCCGCTTGCAGACCGGCGAGCAACCCACGACGCAATACTTGCTCGCGTGTACACATTCACTTCCTTCCGACAACGTCCTTTCCTCTCCGGAGTTGGTTTCCCTCTCAACGGCGCGCCGGATTCCCAGGTCCTACCTGGCTCGGCGGTAGGTACCGGCCCCAACGGGTTACGACAGAGCAGACCCGGCGGGGAAGCCGAGTCGGCCGCACACGCGCCGACGCTTCGTAAAGTCCACGGTGCCGCCACGAAGCCCTTCGACGGAGAAACCGTTTGTTTACCCATTCCAGGTGCGCCCGCGTGCGCGGCGTGGCCGGGGAAAAACGGAGCCGCCGCCGATTGTGCTATCGGATACTGCGGGGAAAAAAAAGAAGCGGAAGTTAACCTCGCATGCCCTGGCCGGCGTTTTACTTAGATTGCGCTTTAAACTAAAACAAAGATGGCAACAACAAAAAAGTTTTTTTTTTGTTTTTACGTAGTTGGCTAGGCCAGGCACGACACAAAATAAATGATCGTCGAAAAATTACTTTTTTCTTTCTTCAATATGTGTGCTACAATACAAAATTTTCGATTTGCGGGCAAAACCGAAATTGTGCCCCTGTAGGGTACACGTGTGCGCTCTGAGGTCCAGCGAACTCGGTTACAAACGCTACCGTCATCATCCCACAGGGGGCAATTTCGGTTCCGCCCGCAATTCGAAAAATTCGTATTGTAGCAGGCACATAGCCAAGATTATGAATTGGGGGAAGGGGGGGGGGGGGCGCAGCAAAATGGAAGATTTCAGGGGGGGGGGGGTGTTATCTCCATGGGCCCCCCCCTCCCCCTGGCTATGTGCCTGTATTGTAACATATATATTGGGCGAAAAAAAGATTTTTCTTCGACGAATATTTATTCTGATATATGCCTGTCTTAACCACGTAACTCTTTTTTCTCAGGTTTAGTGGGTTTTTTTCTTTTTTTCTACGGAACTTTTCCTTTTTCTTTTTCTCACATCCACAATCTCAAACTTTTGTCTATCCGCCCGTGCATTTCCCACTAAATCTATCGTGCAAATTGACGTTACGTTACTTATACACGAATTCGGTCGCAACGCTACATTTAGCGGGGAAATGACGTCACGGAATCTAAACACCAATTAGGTTTCCCCGCTAGCGGAAAAATTGATGTCACGTGACCTGACGTCAAGGGATGCATACACCGATTCAGTTTCGCCGCTAAATTTAGCGGGAAAATATATATAAAAAAGAGGTTCTTCTTTACGCCGCGGAACGACTCTTTAAATGTCTTCTAAACGCATGTATACGATCAGTTCTTAAATGCAACATTTCATGCAATATAAAACAATTAAAAAAATAAAAGTCGTTACTAATTTTTTTTTTTATGTACATATTTTGAGCAACGGCGATTGCGCAATTCGTGAAGTCGAGCGCGGGGCGGACAATGGTGTTGTGTCGGCGCTGATGGAAAGCACAAATGGTTTGTTGTGGACGGTCCACAAGGAAGTTTCAGGAGAACTGTTTAGACTCCTCCGGTCGTCAAGCGTTCTCGCCGGGTGACAAAGGCGCTCCTCGTGCCTCTACTCGCGGTACAAGAGGTGACCTGGGAAGCCCCCGACTGTCCGGCCTGGAATCTGGAGCGTCATGGAATCTCCCTGCTCACCCGGTCAACACAAAGGGATCGGTCTCGACCTAGGACAGGTCGTATGGTGTACCATGAAGCCGCTGAATATGTTTTTTTTCTTCTTTTTATTATTTCACGTGCTTCTGTAGACGAGCATCGTATACAGGCGTGCGGTCGTGTATCACTACTACGTGGTCCACGTTAGACCCCAGGCTAGCGGTTGTACTGCACTGGCTAACTCGCTCATCTACAGCAGAGACTCCAGATGCCACTGAGGCTGACTGACTTCCGGTTGTCTAAACGTACACGCAACATAATTAATTAATTATGTGTGTTTGCGGGTCTGCGTGCGTGTGTGTCTATGTGTGTGTAGCAATGTGCCCGTGCGTGCGTGTAGGTCTGCATGTAAAATTCATCGCACAAGTATCTGCAGTGCAGAAGAAGGCATGGCCACGAGCGCGTGGCTTTGGAAAGTGCCTCCTATGAGCTGATTCTCGTACACACAAAAGTATTCTGCTGAGCTTGGTTCACGCGCCCGTGCCGTTGTCTTTACGGCAGACATGTGTGACAGGGAGTGAAGTCGTGTATGTATGCGTGAATGTGTGTGTGTATGTAGGTATTTGTATGTATTCATGTGTGTATGTATATCTGTATCAGGCACGTAGCCAGGATTTTGTTTCGGGGGCCCGCCCATGACAAAATGTTGTATGAGGGGAGGGGGGTGAGGAGGTCCCAGCAAAATTGAAGATTTCGGTGGGGCCCGGGCCCCATGGGCCACCCCCCTGGATACGTGCCTGATCTGTATGCATGTATATGTTTGTGTATATGCGAAAACAACGTGCGTCGGTATGCGTATACGTATGCGTGTTTGTTCTACAACGTCCGAAATAATGTCCCTAATTTTCTGTAGAATATTTTGCGGAACATAGTCCGGACTATGCACCTTCCAGTATTTATCACCCGGGCGACAAATGCCGAGTCACTGCTTTCAGAACGCCTTTCACAACCCCAATAGGCAAAGATGGCAGTGCTGCAGAAGGCGATTTTTGCAACAGCCAATGGTCCGCGGACATGTTTAAGATGTCATGTTCTACGTTGTACGGACTATCTAAAGGCGCGGATTATACGAGCGAGTTTTATTTTTGTTTCAAGTGTGTTTCTTATCAGTGGGCTTGTTCGCCAGGCGGCTTTTAAGATCACGCTGTTTCACACTGGGCGTTTGTCAGCGAAAGAAGTTGAGACTGTCCGTGTATTGCTTTCGCCCTCGCTGTCCTTGCAGATGACGCGTTAGATAGCTGAGCCTAAGTGTGTATTTCAAGCTGAATCTTAAGAGCACAAGTACCCACCGGTTGTGGTTCTAAAACTATTCCTGCAAGTAAAGGAGGGATCGTGGAATCTTTCTGGAACAATGGTTGCAAAGTCTCTGAAATTAAGAACAGTGTTCACGCTCATTTTCGTCTCTGTCTCGGAAAAACTAAAAACTTACCATTTGGGACAGCAGTGAGACATGCATTCAAGGTTAAGGCTATCTGAGGGAAAATCGTTTTCTCAGCCAACATTCGGCCCTGTTGACTTGTACTGGGTGCCGACTGTAGTCCGGAAGATGTGTATGTGCAGTGGGCCGTGCGCGTGTGTGCTTGTGGTGTGCGTCTGCGTTAACGCAATGTGCGCGATAGACCCAGTGACTCGGCAAGAATACCACAATAAATATTGTACATCTGGTGGATGACACGCCCCGGTGTAATGGCCGCAAGAATCACTACATGGACACTGAATATACGAAAATATGTGGCGCCAGTAATGACTGTGGCGCTTGAGCTCAATGAGGAGAGTGCGAGCTGTTTGGTCTTGAGTCTGCAGTGTGAGCACTCAGTCCTTTTATTACCCAAATAGAAAGGACAGTAGATAAATATAGGCGTGCGCCTACTCAGCTTACTGTGCACTCGAAGCCGCATATAGGAAAGGGCACGCACCAGCAAACAACACGGAGGACGCTTTTTCCACACCTTTCCCCATCCCGCGCTACGTGCAACGATAAACATTAAACTAGGTGGGCGAATATTCGAAATTTCGAATACGAATCGAATATTATGCATTTAATATTGGTATTCGATTCGTAAACTAAGTCTTCGGTATTTTTCGAATATTCGTCGTAACACGAATGTTCGAAATTAATCGAATATTCGAGAACGTATCCGCAAGCGTAAGTTTTGCTTTCAGCTTCGGTTTCGGTAAGGCAAATTGACAGGCTTCAACCTAAACTGGTGGCGTCGGTGTCGGTAGCGGTAATCTGCGAGTTTCTGTTCCCTTGTGACTCCTGACTTTTAAGCTGCTCACTTCGCGTTCGCCTACTCGTGTTACGGCGGATGGAGGTGTTTGCGGGGAGCCGTCTGCGAAGCGGAGAAACGAACGGGAAACGGCACCAAACGGAGAGGAGCGCTCTTTGGAAATATTTTGCGAGAGGTGACGGCATCGATGGCGCAATGTACGGCATGCGAGTCAACGCTTAAAGCGCCCACAGGTACGACAACGCCCCTTGTTAACCATCTCAAAGTACATCCTGCGTTGTTGAAAGAGTATCGTGTGATTACCGCTGGTACGCCAGGAAAAGATCAATCGACGCTGACGGACTGCGTGCGCCGCACGGGTCCCCTTCCAGAAAAGAGGTTTCGAGCGCTAAATAACAAGGTGGCCGCCATGGTGGCTCTTGCAGTCTTCGACAATGCTTACAGCGTTGTGGAAGATCGCGGCTTCAAAGAACTTCTGACAGAAGCCGTTCCAGACTATCTGCCTACAATCCCTGCTCTACACTTTCGCGCGGTGCTTGTGCCCCGGACGTATGCCGAGAACCGAAAGAAGGTGAAAGCAGAGCTCAACAGTGCCTTTGACGGCGGCACTACCTCTGTTGCCTTATGAAGCGACATGTGGACATCGCGCGCTAACGAAAGTTACATGAGCTTCACCTGGCATCTTCTCACTCCAAACTTCATGATGAAGTGGTTCACATTGAACACTCGACACATGGCTGCTGTCACAGTGCTGTAAACATTGCAACTATGCTGGACGAAATGTGCCGTGACTGGAAGATACCCGATGAATGTGCGAAGTTTATCGTAACGGATAGCGGGCGCAACATCCGTGCTGCGGTAACGAGACTTCCGTGGACTGAAAGAGCGTAAGCCATGCACACGCTTCAACTGGCGATTAATGACGCGAGATCCCGTTCGCCGGCCATTGATTGCCTGTGCAAGAAAGTGAGGCATATTCTGGGACATTACAAGCACAGTTCATCAGCTCAGAAAAGGCTTGAGGAGTGTTCAAGAAAGATTGGAAAGGACACACTACGTCTTGTGCAAGACGTGCAGACGAGATGCAATAGCCAGTATATCTAATGTTGTTTCACCTTCTGGAACTCAAAGAAGCTGTCACTGTGGAGCTTACTAACTCTGACTGTGACGTCGATGGATTTGGTTCATCAGAGTGGAAAAATGCTTCTGAATATGTACAAGCACGGAAGCCATTGGTTGATGCCACTGTTATTGCCAGTGCTGAGAAGCATCCGTCTCTGTCCTCCGAAGTTTCTATGATTTTTGGTATGCTCCACTGTTTAGGTAACTGTTTTGGGGTAATCGGAGTTTCCCGCAGAACTGATAAGATCCATCAAGGCAAGGTTCACTTTATATAAGGAGAACAAGGAGAGCATGGCTTGCTCTGTTCTTGGATCCAGGCTTCAAGTCCATTTTCTTCAAGGCTGTAAAAGAAAAATTATTATGGCTCTAGCTCTAGTGCTCCAAGAGCTCCCAGCCGGAAGCTGCAACACAGTCAAAAGAGCAAGGCTCAACGCCGTCAGCAATGTTCGGCAAGCATTTGACCACTTAGCCAAAAGTGCAATATGGAAAGCTTAAAGTGGCTACCAGCTTCAGAATGGGAAGTGTTAGCGTATGCGGAGGGAGGCACTTGCATACAAGAGAGGGAGAGAGGATCCGTGGTGGAGTGGCGGACTGCAACTGTCGGGTGCTTAAAATCCGAGTCTGGCGAAGCTTTATGCATCAAATACCGGCAATACCTGCTGCTTCAATGCCAAGTAGAGAGTTATTTCTGTGTTTGGAGGTGCAGTTTCTACTCGAAGGGAGAGGCTCCTACCTGACCATATGCAGCAGTTGATATTTCTGCCATGACAACTTGCGATCCTTCCTACAATTAGAATTTTCATTTCTGTGTTTTTATTCTTGTTAACACCAGTCGTCGTCGTGTTAACAAAAATAAAAACATGACAAAATTGAAAATTCTGGTTGTAAGGAAGATTACAAGTTGTATTCAAAATTACGAGAGTTAGACAAAGAGAACGGACGGGACAAACATCTTTCTGTGTCCTGTCCGTCCTCTTTGTCTAACCCTTTTCGTAATTTTTAACCTATTACCAACGCGCTCAATCCGAGTTTAAAATTACAAGTTGTCATGCAGAAAAATCAACTGCAGTTCTGCAATTCAAAATAAAAACAAATAAAAAATTAAAAGAAAAATCAAATGCAGTTTTGACATGTGAAAATAAAAATGCTGTGAATAAATGCACGTGCCTTCGACTATTCGATTCGATATTCAAAACTAACTATTCGTATTCGATTCGTATTCGAAAATATTGATATTCGCACACCCCTACATTAAACCTCAAACAATATAGAAAAGTAAATGTTCAACTTGTACGTCTACACTAAAACGACATGCTGTAAATTCGCCGAAACGAAAATGTATCACCACCACAGGTAATTCGTTGACATTTACGGAACTGTTCAAGTTGCATACCCGAATGACGAAATGCCCAGAGAGTTAACACAAGGAAGTTGTAGAGAGCGGCGGGAGGGATTCCCTGGGGAAAATTGAGAATTGTTGAAATACTCATCGACCACACCGCGATGTCCAAGACAAATAAAGCGCTGGCCTACCGGTTTAATACGCGTATATTACGTGAAATGAATTTTATATGAACACAAATGCTCACCTGTGTATAGAAAAGACGATGAAACCTTGCGGAAACTCGAAAAACGACATGATCAAAATGATTTCTTTTTAATATAAAGCAGATGTACTCGGGTAAGTAGTTTCTCCGGAAGTACTTAATCAGTTCTTCTCTTTTTCTTCTTTGTTAGCCTTTCTGAAAGGTAGGCAAACACGTAAGAATAGTGAAACAATGGTGTCTTTATGCCTACATGGGTCCCAAGCAGCGAACAGAGCAAGTCATAGTCGACTGTCAGGCCATCGCGGCTGGTGGCTAAAAGCTGAAGAGTTGGGCAGCCTCCGCCACCAGACGATTGGGAGCGAATGTTATGATACGGAACCATTTTGTTATTTCAATTGACTAGTTTTATTATTCAAAGTCCAGGAGAAAGAAAACACCCTGTATACACATGTACACTACGCGACGCTGTTAGCGCAAACAAGCAATCGCCGTTTATTTTTTTCTATTTTCTTTTTGTCGAAAAAGGTTGTTACCAAAAATACCTGCGTGGTGGAAAGTCCTTTGGGGAACTTACCCAAGCTATAAAATATATTGCGCAGCTGTAAGGATGGTCCCCCTCAAAACCCCAAGGGTTTGGAGGGGGAGACGATACACGTGGTCAGCCGGACGGTTTGTTTTTGCTTCGTTTGTTTGTCGGGCGAGGGGACTTACCTCGTCGACCCTCCGCCGGTCGCGGGTTTCTGGTGCGTGTTTTTCTTTTAGCCGCGGGGGTCGTTACGTGCGGGTAAGCCTTCTCCGGGGCCGATCGGGTTTGAACAGTGGAAATATATTGCGAGCTGCCCACGATTCGACACAGTCGAAACGAGGTAGAATTAATAAAAATTCTCGTCTCTTAGAGTCCGACTGTGCATCGGACTCTACGGTTCTCGTTGGAACTGTCGCAGCCGGAGTTCTGGGCAGGCTTGACAGATGTCAATGCCCATGGTCGGTTGGTTTGCGTCACGTGCCCCTGTCAACGATTTGAAACTATTGGCTAACTCCTGTCCGAGGGCGAGAAGGTTGGCGCCCTGAAAAACCCGTGACCGGACGAGAGAGGCGATCTTCGGCTGGGATATTGACCCCCGTAACGGGTCCACCAGGAAACCCCTTTATTGTACATATATATCATATATGTACAGTGTTTGTAACCAAATTATTCGTGTAAATATAGTATAAATAAACAGTTTGCACCTGTACGATTACGAATCCTCCGCCACACTCCTCCGACTCGGCACCGAAGACCTCATCGACCATCGATCCGCACAACACCGCGGACCAACAGCAACCACCAACCATCTTTATTCCTGCCAATGTCCTTTCGAAGTAAAATTTTAAAAAAAGAAAAAGTGCCATGTCGTGTCCGCGCTAAAAGTGTATGTTCAATCCACTTAAAGAAAAAGCCCGAACGAGATTTTATCAGAAGCAGGGGAAAAAAAAACAGAACTAACTTACTTTTGAGACAGGGGCTACCCGCTTTAGAGCTTTACTTCGCGCTAAACCAAGTTTCGAGTTTAAATTACTGACACTTTTATGTGACAACAAAGCACACTTCACGGAAGAACATACAAAGGTAAAAAAAAGATAAGGTGCTTTCTAGTTCATTTTCTCTCACACATAATTCTCGAAAAAGCCAATTAACAATTACCCGGTTTCTTTTTTTCCTAATGCGCTTACGAAATTACAGATACTGGGAACTAATTAGTGTTTACCGACCTTAGCAGAAAAGCTCGTACACATTTGTCTCTATCAAAGAAATCAAAGTATTACCAAACAAACCATCACGCTTAACACCAACAGAAGAAAAGAAAACAAAATATTGTGAAGGTCGCAATTCCTCGCTTTTATTTTTCGTACTAAACTTTTCTGGTTGTTTATGCTGAAGATAGAGTGATTCTTTACTCAAGTTCTTACTTGACTTTGAGTATTTCTGGTTTAACCAAAGGACTACGGCAAGGAGCTTAGAAAGGGTATTTGAAGTAGTTCCAAACTAGGAATCCCGACATTGTCGGAATAGAGAGTTTCAGTAGATTGTTCCGATGACTTCGATATTCCGATAACGATACAACACGACACATACCCAAAAGCGGCGGCAGAGGATCGGGTATCGTTATTTGGGACATCGGAGCGATCTACTAAAACTCTGTATTAACGTGACCGCACGACGAATGTTTATATATTCCTTCATTTGCAATTTCTGCATGATAGAAACCTTCCGAAGCGAGGTGGTAGGTAGGTATCCTACACTGGAATGTTGGCAGTCGCGAAAAGATCATGATCTTTATAACTCAAAATAAAGACAACGGTGTCACTTCATGCGAAAACATGCCACGAAATACACGGGCCTCATGTTCACAATGGCATGATGGTCAATTCTCTATGCTTCTGGATACATGATTTATTCACAACGCAAATAAGCAGGTCCTTTTGTTTTCTTCGAAGTCCATATAAATATTTAAAAAAATTAGCGCTGCAAATTTTTCTTTGAATTTTTCCAATCAGGTTTATTAACTCAGCGCTACATTGAAGAAAGCGTAAAATCACTGACGAGCTGGTGAATCACATACGTGCGTTAACCCGAGGCCAAAGGAAATAATAAAAAACACACAACATTCGACGAATTCTGTTTTATTTCTTTTTTATTATTTCATTACTCCCGAGTTGTTGGGAATGATCTCTGTTGATGGCAACCCCTCAAACTACGAGCCAGATTCAAAATCTAAGCAATGACATTTGCTTGAATGTACATAACACATGTAGCCCACAAGTCTTTCAAGTAAGCGAACATACGAGGACTAAGCAGATTCTATCTGCCAGCCCAATCTAATTTAAATCACTGCAGCTAAAAAAAAATATTAGGGGCTCTTCATCAGCAAATGTATTCTAAAAGATGGTAGATTGTTTGATCAATTCGTCCGATCACTGATAGCATTGCGGAAAGAATAATTACTGTAAATTTCAAGTACAGTTTAATTAACGACCTTTATTGGTGTAATTGCTGCCGTACAAGAACAAAAACAGCTTGATTTTTCTAGTTAGCTACAAAACATAACTCGCTTTTTTGACGTTCTGATTTGCTTGCAATGAGATATTACTATTTTATTTTATTTTTCTCTCGCGTTTTGATTTGCTTGCAATAGGATGTCATCTAACTGACAAAGTGGAAGGTAGAAAGCAAGCTCAATGATCGGACTTGCTCAGAACAGCAATGTATTTTACTCGTGTTCACCGTGATATAAATCTTTCTTGCTTGCTGAACCTTTGATTTCAATACAAAAGAAGTGCACATAGAAAGCATCAAATTATAGACACACGGTAAATAAGACCTGTTTTGAAATTATTTTCGCGGGAAAGGTTTAATTGAAATCAACATAGTAGATGTAATCTGATTTAAATCACGATTTAAATAGTGATTTAAATCATAGTGATTTGTATTCTCCACCCTGACCAAAAGTACCCGGCAAGGTCATGACTTGAAAACTCTCTCAAACGGGACTCAACCAAGGGACTTTCCAAAGCGACCGCTTCATTTTTTGTTTGATTTCTTCCATGTTTTTCCACCTTGAAGCTGATAAAGTCTTTGGCCCTTTTTATATTTGTATAATTGTTTATTTCTTTAGACGAGGAGCACGAAGTTGGCACTGTCAGGTTTTATAAAACGACAAGGAACGAATAAAATATATTGGCGAATTAGCTGCGATGTTTACAAAATAAAACACGGACGCTTCCACGCCGCACGTATCGAAAAGCTACTGGCAAATAAATAAACGACATTCTTGTGACAAAAGTAACAAAAAACATGCAGGCGATTTGGTGAGCTATCGGCATTTTAAAAACCCGAGACAATGTCTTAAAACCCTAACCAAAAATTCGAGACCATCTTAAAAACCTTAATCAACGCCGTTTTCGTAAATCATTTTCGTGCAAAACGCAACTTGTAAGATTAACAAATGATTTTTTTTTAATTCTATATCGTGGTCCGCACATTGAGATGTTTTCCTGAACGCCTGAGGCGTTTAACAAGGTGTCTCATAAACTCCTTTTCTTTAAGCTCGGCAAGCTTAATATTGAACCTAATGTGCTTTCTTGGATTCACCCATTTCTGATTAATCGATCATAATTTTTAAATTGTAATATTAGCAACTCACGAGAAATTCCGGTAATATCCGGAGTACCTCGAGGGCCTGTGCTTAGCCCTCTGCTTTTTCTCGATTATATTAATGACTTACCTTTGCATGTTTCTCTTCTATTTGCTTATACACTTTATTTGCCGACGATTGTGTTGCATTCTGTGAAATAGCTAATAGCTCTGACATATCACTTCTTCAAAAGGACCTCGATCCTTTATCACGTTGGTGCAACCTTTGGCATATGCCATTAAACGTCAAAAAGTGTAAACACATGACCATTTCCAGACGAGTTAACAATCTACCTCCTATATTCTTAATGCCATGGCATTGGAAAACGTTGACACTTACAAACATATGGTCGTTTACATAACATGTAACCTCACATAGGAGAAGACTCACATGTTCAGCACGTCATTTCCAACGCCAACCAGCCAACAGCTACTTTAAACGCTACTTTCTCCAGGCTCCTTCAACTCTGAAATTATTTATTTAAAACAGTAGTCAGGCCAAAACTGGAGTACGCTTCTGCTGTCTGCGACCTTAACATTGAGAACCTTGTCGGCGCCTTGGAAGCTGTCCAGAATACATCCGTGCGCTTTATTCTTTCTAATTTCCATCGCACATCAGGCGTAACATCTCTGAAAAATAGCTTGTCTTTGCCTAATCTCTGTTTACTCCGGAAGATTTCTCGTTTATGTTTGTTTCAAAAATATTTTTTCACAACCCAGTCCAGAAATTTATAACTGCTATCATATCATTCTACATATCATCACGCAGCGATCACCCACATGATGTCGGGACTCCCCGTCACACTAATAACTACTTTAAATCATTCATACACTCTAAAAAAAGGGTGTATTTTTCCACCCCTTGTCCCATATACGACACCCCAAAACTTCAGTTCGACGTCAGCGCCCTGTACGTCAAACTGAAGTTATGGGGTGTCGTATGTGGAACAAAGAATGTAAGAATACACCTTTTTTTTTTTTTTCTGAGAGTGTACTTTGTGCGTCTTACTGACTGGAATCATATTCCCATGTCCATTGCCACAATTCTGAATCCTGTTGATTTGGAAAATGCTGCAGACAGACTACTAGGACCTGCTTTATGATTTCCTTTTTTTTTGTTTTATTTTTTGTAGACTGTAAACCCAAAACCCTCCGTAATGCCTTCGGGCTCTGAGGTTACAAATAAATAAATAAATATCTGTACCGTCCCCCTTTTTGTCCCTCGGCCTCAGGTATTCAAGGTGTTGACATTCGTATGTAAAACAAATTAGATGCAAAAGCAAAGATGGATTTCAAAGAAGTCGACATGGGTGTTCTGGCTGGTGTCCCTTTTTGGAACATAAGCACGATCAATCTCTGCTGCGTGTTGCGTTATATAATTATTTACGCTGAAACGACTTTACGACTGTCCCAATAAGACAGTGACCATCCAATATTAGCGTCACACTCGGGTCATACTTGGAAAACTGTATTTTATTGAGATTTCTGATTCAATGTGGTTTCGTTAAAAGCACACTGCTTGCGTCTAAAGGGAAAAACGACCCCATACACCCAATTACTGATAAAACTTTTTTTAAACTTTTATTGGATACTTGATTTTGTACGCACAGTGCGGTGGGAATCTGAGCAGAACTGATCCTTTGTACTGTGCGCCCCAAAGCTTAACGCCGCCACACGAACGCCCGACTTTCGCGGAGCCGCGCTATCCTAGCGGCAGCCGCTTCAACTAGTCGGTCACGTGAAGGCCATTCCCAACCTCCGGACCTGGGGAAGGGGAGGTAGTAGGGCCGCCGCTAAGTGCGCCCGACTCTGCGAATCACAAACTCATATCGTCAGACTCGCTTTTTTTTTTTGCGTTTTGTTTGCATTTTTAAGATTGATAACAAAGAAATTTTGATAATGCTTCGTAGAGGAGAAAGCTTGAAGGCGCTGCTAAAATGCAGACAAAGCGCACAAAAACAAAACAAAGAAAACGATTTAGACGATATGAGTTTGTGATTCGCAGAGTCAGGGGCCCTTAGCGGCGGCCCTGCTACCTCCCCTTCCCCCGGTCCGGCAGATTGGGAATGGCCTTCACGTGACCGACTAGTTGAAACGGCTGCCGCTAGGATAGCGCCGCTCCACGAAAGTCGGGCGTTCGTGGATTCTGAACATTAAGCTCTTTGTAGGCTCAAGTTCGACATTCGACAGAAGCCTTATCTTCACTGAATTTCACCATCCAAGCAACCTTGCTTCAACGAGTTTGGTGGGAGCAGTCAACGCTACGAAAACAAAACGAAGACCCACCTCGCCTTGTTTTTATTGTGGCTTAATCGGCAGGGTGCAGATAACGACAAACGCAGCCGATTGTCGAAGACTGGCAAGAGGCGTCCCTATACGACACTGACGCTCTGCGTGTGAAGCAATAACTAGCACTGCAAAAATGGCTCACTTGTTTGACGTCAAGAGCTCTTATTCTGCATATGCTGATATAATCGACGCTCGATATAATTTCTTCGGCGAGGACTCGAAGTAGGTCGTGGTAGATAAAACTTCGGCGCAGAGACAGCTTATTGTACGAAAGGAGGGCATGCACGTCCAGATAAAAACGTGATACCCTTTATCTAAAGAAGATTGAGCCTATTTAAATAACATTTGCTAGACAGTCCAGATTCTGTGCCATTGAAGGCACATCCAGTCACCAAAAGATGCATGATATAAGTAAGCAGGGCGACTAATAAACGACTAGCAACATTCAGGGAAAAAAAGAAGTGATTATTCAGTCGCTTTCGATGTTTTGCCTTATAAGCCCTAGGTTTATGTGACAATATACATTACAGTCTCTTTCGCGGATTAAGAAATGTCGACATTATAAGACCCCAGATGGAGGTCGACAACAGGAGAAACAAGTATATCCACGGTGTCAAAAAATCTTCACTTGTTCGCGCACATATATAAGTTGTTGCTTTTATTATTAATTAATTATCATTCTTCTTCTTCTTCTTCTTCTTCTTCTTCTTCATTCTTCATTCTTCTTCTTCTTCTTCTTCTTCTTCTTCTTCTTCTTCTTCTTCTTCTTCTTCTATTCTTCTTCTGTCTGTCTGTCTTCTTCTGTCTGTCTGTCTGTCTTATGTCTTCTTCTTCTTCTTCTTATTATTATTATTATTTATTATTATTATTATTATTATTATTATTATTATTATTATTATTACTTTCTGCCTCCCTATACGTGCAAGCACGTACGGCATGCGCGCGAACGTATTAGCTTTGACAGGCTCGTAATCGCACGAGCGGAAACATGGCCCGTTCGCAACTGTAAAAGCCACAATGCGGTGCTCCCAAACACATACTCGTCGTCACACACAGGCGACGAAAACAGGAAGCGTTACGTAAACATATACCCTTGCTCTTACGGTCATACCGAATTCTCCGGACGATATTTCGATCGACAAGCAGCGCGAGAAAATACCCGACAATTTCGCAAAGTGTATATACGGGAATACACGTCGCGCTGAAATTCCAGCGAGCGCGAAAATGTCTTCACGCGCGCTTATCTCCGGGAAGTCAGAGTGCCTTCCGCCGTGCCAAGTATATGTGATGCAAATGGTACCGTCTTGTCAGCTCAATTAATTTCCAATGTTTATGTGATGAAATTAAGAAAATTATTCCCATATTTTGGGATCGGCTACATCAATTACCCCGGGGAATGAAGAGGACGTATGATGTGTGAGCTACAATTGTGAAGTCTGTACATATTGAAAAATGCATTGGACTAAACGCAGTCACAATAGCTTATACAATAGGCCCTTCGAAAAGTGGTCGCCAGCTAGTATTTAGCTTCTGCGCCCTTTTATGTTTGATTACTTATACTCTGGAGATGTATCCCACACAAGGGCTGTGTCAGCTTTCAGCGAGGACTTGGATCCAACTGCACGCTTCGTGCCCATGGATGTATGGATGGATGCTAACGGCTGTACCTTTATAACGGGCGATAGATTGCGCCACCTAGCCTAGAAATTAAGAAACGGCGACTCCCAATGTTTTTTGATGGGGTTTTGAAAAGGGTCTGTTTCAATCAGAGACGTTCGTTTCGGCAATTCCGACCACCGCGATATTTTATATTGGCAGGGTTAATTTGTTCCCGCGTATTTTTTGGACAGGATCGCGGACGTCCTTTTGTTCGTTTTGTCGAAAATCTTTCGAATCGCCGGGGAAAGATTCAATAAAATAAAGGATTCCTCGACGGAATGATTGTTACCGAGCGCAGTCCTTGTGAAGCAGTTTCGCCTGACGTGGTTGAACACCGCGGACGCAATCCCGGTGAAAAGACGGAACACTTTTCGAAGGAGAACAGGAATGAAATAGTCGGCACTTGTAGCAGAAATTTCTCAACAAAAATAACGGTTCTGACTCCCTGCCCTCGTGTACCAATTAAACATTGCCCCGCATCGAGATATGTAGTTTGTTAAGTTTAAACCTAATATCATTTCATGGTCCCTTCAAGCTCATACTTGTCTTAATAGACATGTTTCTGATACCTAACACACACTTATTGGTCAAACAAACGTATGCAAGTAGTAACCAGGTTTACGACAGCTACTCCCGCAGCAAGTTGTAGGATGCAATATTCTATTCATTTACGTGTGATGGTTCCGTTAGAGCTTTTGTTGCATCAGTTGTTTGATGCAAGACTCTCTTCATTTACGTGTACAGTATCTTTAGCTCTCTCATTGATTCGGGGTCTCGTCGTTTGTTCAATTCCCTCTCAAGTTATAGTAACGCAAAGCGATATGTTTTGCGAGGCGTCCGACGTATAGGAATGATATAGGAAACGGGGATATCATTCTTGGACAATAATAAAAAGCCAGCTCGCATTCCCTCGGCACCGACCAAAGTTCGACATGGCGATTTCGTTCAGTTAGCCTGGCCTCTTCCAACGCCTTCCAGC